>JALGBA010000436.1:1927500-1999353 GCA_023970755.1 Azemiops feae
TTCATTTATGGAAATAAGATTTACTTTTCTCCCATTCCAAGTTGCAATCAAATTATATCCTTCCCTAAAGGTTTTGGTGGACAGTAGTTTTGCTCATTTATTTCCCAAACTATTAGCAGGGGCTGAGATTTTATTTTTCCTAGACAATAGCTGCATCCATAACTACCTTGAAATCTTAATATGTGGTGAAACAATGAATGCTTGGTCTGTTGCCTTCAACTTTCTTTTGTTGATGTTAACGAACATGCTGTTTATGATGTGGAAGAGGAAAGGAAAGGAAATAAATAAAGCACCTGGAGTAAGTTATTTAAATTGTTCTCGGGGGCACATTTTGCATATGACTATAAAGTTGTGATTAATAGGTTATTGAATGTATTAACAAGGGCTCTAGCAAACAGCACAATACCACTAGCCATTTCTATTTTAAATAGAGCTGTAAGCAAACAGGTCAGCAGAGCTACAAATTCTGGCCAACAAGGCCATCAAAGCTTCTGAGATTGCTGCTTTTCCACCCAGTGGGCTTTTTTCTTCATTGTAAGCTTAAATGCTCCCATCAGGCTCCCAATTAAGAATAACTGTAAAAATAATATAGGGAGGAAAATGTACAAAACAATGGTCAGTGTAGGTGAGAAATTGAAATAGCTCCATGAACAGGTCACAATGCTCCTGACATAAAGGTGACATTTGGAACATAAAGTCCCTGGGTTATGATGGTTATTCCAAAACTAATTTACTTTACAATTTAGGGGGGGGGATTGTAAAGATTGTGAGAGGAAACTGCAGAGTTTTGGAGGAAAATGAATGGATGTGCCTCAAAAACTAGAATATATGCAGCAATTCTGATCAAGCCCCCTTAATGAAGACATGTACCAATGATCTTAATATTAATTTGCATTTTTGAGAAAAGAAGCGCTGGAGAATCTTTTCTCTGTAATTTTATTAGAGGGCCACTTCATTTCTTTCATTTCAGATCATACAGATCAGGATTAGCCCATTTTGCTACTGAGGCAAAATATGAGAGGACATCTCTTTCTCCATTGTGCAACACAAAACATAACTTAAGTGGACCCTGAATCTTCTTTTAGCACTGGACAATGGATAGCATCCTTCATAGTACCTGAGGTTAAGGGAGAAGAAGTCAGGGTATAATGGCATGCATACATCTCTTTTGTAAGAGAAGAAAATAGCGGGAGAAAAGGTTGGTGAATCTGCATAGGATTAGACACCTAATCATCTAAGGCTTAACTTTTGGGAAGATGTGTTGTATGTAAGCTTAACCACATTCTGTATTTTTACTCTTGTTTAACCATGCACAGGACTGAGTTGTGAAATGTCTAGTATGGATAACCCAAAAAAATCACTTCTTGGTTACATGTTACATATGAAAAGGTAAACCAAAGCTGGCTATTCAATCTGTGTCATATTGCTAAAATATAACTACACATCCAGTGGAATGAGATTGGTAGGGAAAATAGGCAGCTTCAGCTGTCCTTCATCTTTAATGCAAATTTTAGCAGCCAGAGTTTGATTCCATTGAAATATGAATAATTAGATGGTAAACCTGTGTAATATTCTACTAGTAGACCCCGAAAACCAAGGCAGCTTTATCTGTCCAAACCATTTAAGGAATGAAGGGTTGTGGCTAATACCTATTGGGAAAAAGGGAGAAAAATACAGATAATCACAAGCCAAACTGTTGATTACATTTATTTGGCCAGATCACTTTTGTTTTCTACCAATCGAGGACTTTAAATGGGTGTGTGTGTAGAAGAGAGAAAAAGCCACATTTGAATCCGAATCAGCTTGTCTTGAGGAGGAGAAGAAGAAGAAGAACTTCTCTATTCCCCCTTTCCTTTTTTTTTTCCCCAGCAGGCTTTTTTGGCAAGCATTTCCCCCCCAAGATCAACTAGCTTTAATTTTAAATTTCAAAAGCCTTGCATTTAATCCCTTGAGCTGGCCTGGTACCTTCCACCATCTGTTCATTGGTTTTGTTATACCAGCATACACCTGCAGAGTTTTGCAACATTTCAAGCTGACTGGGGACAATAATAATAATAATAATCAAAATAATTATAATTTTCATAAACTAAAGACTTCCATTCAGACACTACAAATTGTTCCATTGAGTTTGGAGTGTATATGTATGGGGAGGGAGAGATGAAAGAAAGAAAGAAAGAAAAGAAAGAAAGAAAGAAAGAAAGAAAGAAAGAAAGAAAGAAAGAAAGAAAGAAAGAAAGAAAGAAAGAAAGAAAGAAAGAAAGAAAGAAAGAAAGAAAGAAAGAAAGAAAGAAAGAAAGAAAGAAAGAAAGAAAGAAAGAAAGAAAGAAAGAAAGAAAAAGAAAGGGAAGAGGAGGAACAACAGCATATTTAATGCTTTTTTTCCTAAACAAAGTCAGCATATTGCTTCATATGCACTGGGTACATTGGAGATCAGTGTGAAGATTCTGATATTCAACTACAAATCCTAAGTCCTTTTGACATCAACCGTCACCTATTAATGGAGTGTTTATGTGAAGGCCAGTTTGTGACTCTCATCACATTTCAAAGGATTTGACATCATCCAACATAGTTACTGGAACCCATTTCAGGGCTTTTCTGACGGACAGTTTCATTCGTATTAACTCTGTCACCAATTGTTACAGAATATTTGGTCAGTGGATAATTAGGATGCATCAAAGTAGGGTTGCTACAATAATGCTATAAAATCCCTTTTAATAAATAATACATGGCTGTATGTAGATTTTTTTCCTCAGGTTGGAATCTTCACCTATAAAGGATGAAAACAGCATTCATCAGCAGGCTCTAAGTCTTCAACTATAAAAGATGAAAACTATATTCATCAGCAGGCACTAAAACAAATTTATTCACCCATGTATGGAATGCCATGAAATCCAATTCTGTCCTCCCTTCTTAGACTACGGGCTTGCCAGAAACTCAACAACTACAACAAGGACTTTAATTCACCGGCTAAGTTAAACAATAGATTTACTTGTGGTTAAATTAACCATGGTTTTCTCATTTAACCCAATTTTGCAAATTTCTACCGTACTATGAGCATAAAGTAACATCTTGGGTGATCTCATGAGGCTAAAACATTGAGGCTAGATAATTTGTGGGCATGTCTAATCGACTTTTACCAAACGGACAAGAGGAAATTAAAGGGATCATCATATTTCGTGCCAGGAAAATAGATAGTGTTTTGATTTGCAGCGAATTGGGTCTTTGTAATAGTTCTGTGTGACTTGTCTTAATGATGAAATCTGTAAATTTGCAAATTGTCATCTAAATTGGACAGAAATAATTCCAGATTTTTTAAAAAAAAGATCAAATGCACAAGAAAGCAAAAAAAGGATAGATTTGTTCATCCATATGAAAACCTTTGACTCCTTCACTTTTAAAGATTTCGGGATCTGCATTAAATACTTAAGGGTTCCCACATTTTTTCACAAGGAATCTCAACTTTAGCAGCTATGTAGCAGGCAAAAGCAACCTAGTCCTCCCCCAATAAAAATAGTGTATCTCTTGAATTTGGTCAGAGCAGATTTGTGAACATTTTAAAATATCTTTAGAAGGGGAATGAAAAATATTTGAAAATATTACGAACTATTAAGTATGCAAGTTATAACTGAAAAGGATACAATTGCTTTAGAATCCCAAGACTGTTACAATTTCTGCCCCGTGTGAATTCTGTGGGTCTGAATTTGAAGAAAAATTACAGTGATTTGAACTGATAAAATATTCTCAATCAATGTAGGAGTTGCTGACATAAACATAATAAATAATTTGTTAACATAAGACACATGTCACAATACAGTTCTTAATCCAAAGTAAACTCCATAGTTGTTGCTTGCAAAACCTGGAATACTAGTTTTTTTTTTATTTTATTGCTAATGTCTTACTGGTCCCCTGGTGGCTCAGTGGTTAGAATGCAGTATTGCAGGCAAACTCTGCCCGCAGCCTGGAGTTCGATCCTGATGGGGCTCAAAGTTGACTCAACCTTCCATCTCTCCGAGCTTGGGAAAATGAGGACCCAGATTGTTGCAGGCAATATGCAAATAATGCTTCACATTGTAAACCTCCCAGAGTGCTATAAAGTGCCATAGGGCAGTATATAATCCTAAAGGCTATTGCCATGCTATTCTATTACTGCCTAAGGATTTGGGGGGGAGGTGATTTTTTTTTCCCCATGAGCGAAGATGTAAACAAATTTTCTGACCAAGGTTGTGAATGTAATGGGGTGGGAGAGGGATAACAAGAGTCTTAAAAACCGTGTCTCACAGGGCTTTGTGCATCAGGGAGGTATTCTGGCACAGGGAACCTAGGCATATGTTGGGGTCTTTGCAACTCAGATCTATATAACCCGTGTGTGTGTGTGTGTTTGTGTGTGTGTGTGTGTGTGTGTGTGTGTATGTATACCTTACATGGAGCCTCTCAAGATAACTAGAGCTGCAAAGAATATGGAGCTTTTTAAAAAAACAATTACTTAATCAGGCTGCCAAATGATAACTGAGGGCTCACCTTTAAAAGTTGTTGCTTCATTCTTGCAGACAATCTTATGAATTTAGAAAGATTTTATTACAAGGTTTGGAAGGAGTATTATTATAGGAACCTTTAAGCAGCTGGATTCTGGGCCATAGTTGTCTGGGGGGAGAGAAGTAATGAAATAGGCATCAAGAAGACCTGATGTAACCCATGACTGACATGCTTGCACCTAAAATTGGTAGACAAGTACAAAAGGGGAGGGTTCATATCATCAATTATATGTCTTTTTTTTCCCCATCATTGCACCGAGCAATAGATTTCTGAGTTCCTGAGGTCAATTCTAGTTAAGGGCAGTGTAAAAGTAGAGTGCACAATTTAAAGCCCCATAAATGCATACAGGTATGCCTTTCAAAAGCCTTGGGACTCACACACAGACCTTCCAAAGCGGGCTGCCACACTTTTATGTAATAATAAAGAAAACTGTTTGTGCAGTGTGTTTTATTCCCAGTCTATTCCACTTATAATAGAACCCAACTTTAGAATGGGGTAAAGGATATCCGAAAAGGAAGTCAGGTGATGGGTTCCTGAGACCAGAAATTGTGGCTGAAAGCAGTAGACAAGAGCACATGGTCTGTAATAAGTTCAGCTTCCCTAGCAAAGAATGCCGGGCAGAAAGATAGGTCAAGAGAGAACTTCTCTTCAATGAGCAACATCCCTGCCTCCACCTAGCTTTTGGGGTATGGCTCCAGTATGTCACTGAAAGGTCCACTTTTGCTGTAAAGAGACAGCTTCTATGAAAGTGAGAATAGATTAGTCCTCTATACTAATGGTCCTCGATTTACAATCTTTTACATTTAGCAACCATTTGAAGTTACAATGGCAAGGGAAAAGTGACTTACAACCAGTGGTGGGATTCAGCTGGTTCGCACCACTTCGGCAGAATCGGTAGCTAATTTTTTGTTGCCCAGGCCCAGAATGGACTTCTGGAAGCGGCATCCACACAGAGAACCAGTTGTTCACATATTTGAACCATTGCTTACAACTGGTCCTTGCCCTTATGACCATGGCAACATCTCCATGGTCAGATGATCAAAATTAGGGTGCTTGGCAACTGACATGTACTTATGATGGTTGCCGTGTCCCAGGGTCATGTGATTGCCACTTGCCATCTTCCCAGCCAGCTTTCCAACAAGCTTCCAACAATCAAAGGGGGAAGCCAGATTTGCTTAACAACTGCACGATTCACTTTAACAACTGCCTTGCTTAGCAACTGAAATTCTGGTGCCATTTATGGTTATAAGTCGAGGACTACCTATAATCCTTTTAGCATATGCTCTACAGATGACTGAAGGTTAGAAGGTGGCACAGGTTATATAAGCCAAGTCATAAGCTACATGCAAATATCCCTTGCATTCCATGTTCTGTTTCTGTTAAGGGTATCGGTCTGCAGTGAAGCATGCAATGAACAGGCACTTCTTATAAATTTGTTCCCCGCCGCACAGCTTTCACCATATGATGCGAAGAGGTGAGTCCTGCTCGCCGGCATCGATGCAGGATGGCTGAGCATAAACCCTTGCACATCATTATTATTCTGACAGCCCCATGGTGCTAGCAGTTCATTACATAACAGGGTTTTGTGTTTCAGAAACAGAGAATGATTTTTCCACAACTGCAGTCTAAGCCATATGTTTTGTCCATTCAGAGCTGGCTTAAATAATAAACTATCCCATAAAAGTGGTTTATGATTCATTCTTCATGAATGGTTTTTTCATACAGTATTTCAGAAAGAGCAATCCCTGTTCCCAGAAAGGGACAAAATGGATGCAGGCTATACAATTCTGCCAAAGATTGCATTTGATCGAAGCCAAAGCCGAAATGCCGACTGACCCTATCCTCTGAAAAATAAACAGAGCCTGGACAGGGTCAAGACGAAAGCTAAATGTAATCCAATTTATACTAATTGAATTTAAATTAAATTAGGAACAGTTGATATAATTGTTCACATATTTTCAGGAATGAAAATAAATACTTTCTGATGAATGGAAGGACAATTCTAAAGTTAGGTTCTGCTGAAAGTGGAATGGAGTTACAACATAGTTCCCATAAGTGAAAATGCATTTCAGCACTAATAGAAAGACTGTATCTGCATTGAAGAGCAGTGTAGTGCATAGGATTACGGCATATATAACTGCATTCATATTTTAGCCATCAGGAGAGCAGCTGCCTCAGTCTGCCAACTAACTGAGCTGGTCCTGACTTCTCCAAGATTACATCATCCAAAATGGCCACCAGCTTTATCTGCTTCCCTGTAAGAATTATTGTTGGACACAAGCTCTCCTTTTGTGCTAGTCAGCCCTTTCTCCAGCCAGCACCAAATCCAGGAAGCAGCCAGCCCCCTGACCCTCACCTCGTCTTCCCCCTCCTTATTTTTCAGCTTGCCTTCTTATTCTTCACATTTTCAAGAAAAATATTCAAAGTTGCCACTGTTGTGAAAGGAAAAAGTCGGTCTTCCATAAAAAACCAAGGTTGCATAGTGCCTTTACTTCTGTTTTGACAGGGGACTTAGAGATAGGGGTCAAGAAGAAGCAGGAATTCCTGCCAAGGGGAGGCTACTGAACCCCAAGAGATCCAGAAAAAGTGTTCTAAAACTGCCAATTACTCAGGAGCAAGAGTTGGGACTGTTTTTGTGGGTGGAGTAGCTCTGCTTTCTAAGTGGCCAGAGGCCACATGATATTGTGCAGATATGTAAGTATAATACATCCTTTGTGTTTTGAAGAGAGGATAATGTGGGGAGAAGTACTAACCACCACCCCTGTTGAAGAAATCAATTGTCCACCATTTCATGCCATCAGCAGTCCTTCTAAAAATGGCAAAATGTCCTGTTGTCCAAGTGACCTATGGGTGCAGTGTTCTTCAATGCTGATTATCCAGCATTTTTCGCCCTTGATTCACTCCAGTTGCTCCTTTGGCTGGCTGAGCTAAGCACAGAGACCTTCCTTTTGGTCTTCTATGTGTTTTTGATGTCCAGCTTATCAGTATACTTCATCATCATTTTCAGTTCCTTAGGTTATCAGAGGATGCTTCCTAGAAGGGGAGGATGCAGATCGATAAACAACTAACCCCATTTATATTTTAATTTTGAAATAACTATTGAAAAGACAACCACAATGGAGCATATTGAAAACAACTGAAACAACAATGAGCTAAAACAGCCTAAGGAAAAGGTCATTAACAACGGATGGTTGGATATATCAATTGCATCTTTGATGGGGACAGTCTGAAGAAAACAGCCTTTGTTGTGTGGCAATGCTCTTTTCTGTACATACATACAAAAGAGCCAGAAACAGTGATGTGATGTTGTGTCAACGCTTTCCTCATTCGGCCAATAGCAGCAAGCTCCTGTCAATGCCCGTGTAAGTTACATAGTACGTGTAAAAGATGGGTGGCTGTATAAATCAGGAAAAAAAAGGTATAGACACTTAAAGTTGATTGGAATTTGATCAGAACTGTGGAGGGCTTCCATGTAGGAAATAAATGGAAAGTGCAGTGCCATTGTATCTTAACATTTTGTGTTAAAATTAGCATTCTTTGCTTGCTGTATTTGCTGAGTAACTATTAAAATAATTATAACCATATGTTATCAATGTGCTGCTGTTTAACTCACTGATAACTTCTAATTATGCTCTATAGGCAATACTGCCATTAAATAGAACTGTTTAACAGGATCTTGCAGGCTGGAATCCAAAATTATTGAGTTCAAGATGATGAAACATGGCTTTAATTCTTTATGTCGCTTTTCTAATAAGAAACAACTATTTAGGAGTTTAGAAAAAAAAGTAGATGTTTATTCTGTCTTTCTTTTTGAGTTATAAATCAAGGTAGCAAACATACTGACACTCTTTTCTCCTCCTATTTTCCCTACAACAACAACCCTGTGAGGTGAGCTGGGCTGAGAAAGAGTGACTGGCCAAAGTCATCCAATCGATTTTCATGTCTAAGGTGAGACTAGAACTTATAGTCTCCCGATTTCTTTGCCAGCATTTTAACCACTACACCAAACTGGCTCTCAGTTTTGGTAGAATTAAAGTATAACAGAAAGAGAAATTAAACTGTAAAGAAATAAAAATTTCAATCAATAATGCAGAACCATGTTCTAGAATTCTTTCAGAATGAAAGAATAGACCCATCATGACATTCCCTTTCAGGAAAACTCATGCTTACTGAATGCTTGGGAATAAGCGGAGTCCTCCCACTATACCCTCCACATATTCTCGGTTTTATATACTATACTGTATAAAGTGATTTTCAGTCTTTTCTCAATTGAATGATAGATACGCCATTGCCCTTTATGGTATAAGGGAGGGGTGTCAAACTTGCCGCGTCACGTGACATGTCGCGATGTATCGTGACTTTTTCCCCCTTGCCAGAGCTGGGGTGGGCACGGCTTCCGTGTGATGCATCTGGCCGGTGGGCCGGCAGTTTGACACCCCTGGTAAAAGGGTTCCCTATATAAAATACACACACAGAAAGGAATGATATCTTGAAAGTAATGCAGAAGAAAAACGTAACTTATTTTGTAGGCCTTTTGAGGGTCCAGCAATGTTACCTTTCCTAGTAAGGTAACTGAGCCTTCCCCACTCCAGATGTGTTGGAACTACAATTCCCAGAATTCTCATGCCCCATAGAATCCTAGGCATTGTAGTCTCACACATTTTGTGGGTGCCATGTTGAAAAGCCCTTTGCATATTTTATGAGAAATGGAAGGAAACACTTCAGTGTTCCCAGCCCTCCTGATCAGCTAAAATCAAAGACCTAAGTTGTTGTCACATGTATTTCTTAGACAAAGAATTAAAATGAATAGCTCCTCATTCTTCTCAGTGAAATATTTTGACAAATCTCGCTGTAAAAATTGTATAGATTATAATAGCTGTCATACCCTAACTTACAATTTAAAGATCTTAAAGACACTTACAATTAATACATCACCTCGACATTGGGAATTATATTGTTAAATCATTTCCCACAACAGACACTTGTTAGTTGATAATACATGATGGATAATTGTGAAGCTATTTCATAATCCAACTCAAGGCCTAGAAAAGAACATTTCACATTTTGCATGTATTAGGCATTTATCATAGCTAAGAAAGGCGCATTTGATAAATCCTCACTCAGCACATTATCTGCCCTGATGAAGTACATGTGTATAGTTGTGTGTATGTGTGGAGAAAGAGTGCATTTTCAGATTACACACAGACACACACAAGAAAGCTTACTTTTCAGTACGCGATAATACCCACTAAAACGCACAGTATTTCATTTATCAAGCCTTCGGATAGTGAATGAATAAAGGTAAAAATAACAGGCTAGTTATAAACTAGTACTATGATGATGACATTGTGAATTATTTAAAAAGGGCATATTCAATGTGACCACAGAGCCATCAATCATAATAGACATTGATGAGAAAAAGAGGTTTCAGTCACTTCCTATCTGCCATGAGAACAATTCTATCTCACAGGTAGCTGTGAAGTGCCAAGTGACCCGGTGTCACTTGCATTGTTGCTCTAGCCTTTGAACGGAGAGAGTAGATTCTCTCAATATTAGAATCGAATGAGTAAATAAATTCTCAGTTCACTGCCACACTCCTTCAGAGTGCACACTTCAATTTGTCTAACAATAGAGAGGACAGAAAAGCAGAAATCTCTTAAAGCAGGGATGAATTTTTTATGGAATGTTCAAATCCTGCTGCAAAGAATGAGGTTTTAAATGGTAGCAACCCTTCTTTTAGCCAAAGTCCCCCGAGACAAAATCTTCGGGAAATGTTTTGTGTTGAATTCACAGGGCTTTCCAAATACTTCCTTTCCATAGAAACATTCTGCTTTAAAATACACACACATACACACACAAACACACACACACACACACACACACAGAGTGCAGTCCATTGTATACCCTGATCTTTAAGGAGAGAAAATTAAAGTGCTATAGTTAAAAGGAAGAGGGAGAAAATAAAAATAGAATGAAAATTCTCTAACAAGGATATAAGATCATTCTACTAACAGTTACTTAGAAATGAATGATCCCAAATAGTTTTTCCCCCTCCTCATTGCAAAAGATAAGGCATCAAAACACCAGTGATAAAATCACCAGTTTTCACTGTAAATCCCCAACATCTGTGGGCAAAGATTCTCAAGAATTATTTAATAATGAATTCTGTCTGAGATTCCTTAGATCCCATGCCTAACATAGGGAGTAGTAGTATTAAACTAAGACATGGTTATTTACTGGTGTTCATTGAATAAACTGCAGTTGGCTTTTCATTAAACTGTCAATTGTAGTTCACTAACAGCAATGATTTGATTCACATAACAGACAAGCCAAACCCAAATAAATTCTATGATGACTTAATGCCATGTGTAAACCTGGTATGTATAGAGTTAGCTGTACCAATGAACTAACTCACGATAAGGTAGTTTCTAGACCTCTTCTGAAAAGTGACCCAATATCATGGCTGCATCTCACCTATCCAAGCTTCACGAGCTGACAGACTGACATTAGCATGGGGGGGGGGAGATGGAAAGATTGGAATGTAAGGAAGAAGGGGGAGGATGGAAGTCCAGTTGAACTGTGTGAAAAGCTACAGCCAGCCAAGGTCAAGTAACGATATGCAGAGCTGGGAACCAAGCACCTGTTCCTAAACAATATACAAGCACCTGACTGGACATTTGCAGATAACAGCCAGGGGGAAAGAAGGCACTTTCTTTTGTGTTGTTTGCACGGGAAAACCTCAGATTCAGCTTACACTACTTCTGTAACCATTTAAGCTTCAGTAAAGTATACTCTTGACAAAACAAATGAACAGGAGTCTTTGTTTACTAGATGACTGAGTGGGACAGTTGACACCCATCCTGAAAAATCAAGGAATTCAAAAGCAGTCTTAAATATTTTGAAGGCTTTTTCCAGTTGTTAGAACTGCTGACTATATGGAAGATCTATCAGACATGTCAAACTCGCGACATCACGTGACATTGCGCAACGTATCGGGACAGTTTTGCCATTGCCGGCAATGGGGTGGGCGCGGTTTCCGCATGACACGTCCGGCCCGCGGGCCGGCAGTTTGACACCCCTGGTTGGAAGAATAGGGAACCAAAGTAATACATGATTATTCAAAGTTCACTCCACTTTGCATTTTTCTACTGAAATCATTGAGACAAATCCTCATCTAATTTTAATGGGTGAGTTTACTTTTGTTTGTCTTCAAAATGTTAGAAATTGTTGGAAGAAGTAGGGCTTACTGGGTTTTTTTCACCATCTTGGTGAAACTGCTAAAAGAAGGCTGGCTGGTTGGATTGGTCTGGCTGTAAGAACATTTTGAAATGTATTTAAAACAAATAAGAGTTTTAAAACAAAAATGCTTAAGAAACCCAAATCTACAGTAGTTCTCTTTCTCAACTAGCACCAAGAAGATTATAGAATTTCTGAATACTTAGGGAACTATAATTGAAGCTCAATATTAGTAAAACAGGTATCCCTTATATAAATCATTTTGAGATTGAGTTTAATCTGTTTGTGTTAATCACATTTCTTCTGAAGGAACTAAGTCAAGCCTCAAGATGGTCAGGAGTGCATTTATCTTCTTTGGTAGTGTGCTACTTCCTAATGAAAGGAGATCTGGCCTCAGTGACCCCAAGCTTCCCTTATAACGTGCTCTATCTCCAAACTTGGCAACTTTAAGACTTGTGGACTTCAACTCCCAGAATTCCCCAGCCAGCATGGACTTCTGGAAATTGAAGTCCATAAGTCTTAAAGTTGCCAAGTTTGGATATGCCTGCTCTATCCTGCACTGTCTTTGAAAATATATTTAAAATAACAGCTAACGTGAATGCAAACTATAGTAGCTTTCAATCTCTTTCTGAGCCCAGTCTTGGATTACGATTTTCAACCATAAAGTCCCAAATATTTGAAATTAAGATCTCTAAATATCTACTATCTCCAGAATGGTCTGTATCCTTTTCAGCCATTCTGTCCACTTTATAAAAGGAGTCAAAATGAAAATAAATGTGGGGTATCAATTAAAGTGTTAGATCAGAACTGGGAAGAATTATGTTCAAGTCTCAATCTAAGCAATGGAAGCTCACAGAGTCGTATTGGACCCGTCGTTATCAACAAACCTCACATAAAGTGGTATGGATGCTCTTTTGAGTTTGTGAAGGAAGTGTGGCATTTAAATCAATCCCTATAGGTTGGTAGATTTAGGCTGAGACAGCAGCCTAAATACAATTTTTTTCCCCACAAAGGTCCCATCCCCTACTGAATTATACAGATATATTTAAAATCATGCTGTTTTGATGGGTCTCGGAAGGCCCCCAATGGATTTTAAGATTAGTTTTGTTTGTTTGAAAAAACTTTGAACAACTCTTCTTCCAAAGTAAATAGATATTTAAGATTTGTTTTAGATATTTAGGATTTTTTTTTAAAAAATGTAATAAATGAATCGTAATAAAATTATATTAATTCCTTTAATTCCTACAAAGGGAGGTGGTAGATTACCTTAAGAGTTCTTTATTGATAAAGGTGAATGAAACAGCAATATTGTGAAAGAAAGACTAATTGAATGGCTCTGAGTAGGTCAGTTTGGGAGTCTATGTGTGCCAGTTCCTTGCTTCACAGCTCATCCATTCTCCTCTTTTGAGTTCCTCTCCGTAATCTTCCTTCCATTTTCACCGCTGCACAGCCTCACCCAGCTCTCTGGAGTGGGAAAAGAAGCGCACCATCACTTAATTGCTAATAACAGGTAAATCAAAGGTAAAAGAGAAACTAATTAATTTTCTCATTCAGTTTTATTTTACTGTTAGTGTTTTGAGAAAATATAACAAAACCCCATTAGTGTTAAGGTAGGATCATGAAACAACATAATATAATGCAAGGAAGACATTTAGTAGTGTCGAGGAATGTTAAATTACTAATTAACTCCAAGTTACTGTATAAGAAAGCATAGTAATTTACAGGATTATTGCAACGTGAAACGCAGAATGCCACAAGGGTCAGCTAAGGAGCATTTCCTTCTATATCCTTCCCCCCACCCAAGTGGTGCTCACTGCAAAATTCGTCTCATATTAAAATGGACCGTCCTTACCCAGAGTTCAGTGCTGCTAATTAGCTGCTGTGGAGGTTTTTTAGTAGTCATTTCACCCCAGCTCTGTATTAAGCTGCCAACATCGCCAACTGCTCAAGGTTCCCCCTGCTCAGAGGATCCAGCTGTCCACCTCTTACCCCCATGGCATGCCATTCAAGTGGTTGCCTGCCAAGACAAGCCTCTGCGCAAAGGAATTACCATTACAATGATTCTGTGTCCAGCATTCGATGAAAAGCAGGCTGCTGGAGGAAGGGTAGGTTTTAGGACTAGGGTGCACCTATATTTTTGTTTCGAATATAGAACAATGCTTTATATAGATAGTCCTCAACTTGCGACCACAACCGAGCCCAAAATTTCCATTGCTAAGCAAGACAATGGTTAAGTGAGTTTTGCCCCCATTTTATGACCTTTCTTGCTTGTTAAGTGAATCACTGCAGCTGTTAAGTTAGTAAAATGGTTGTTAAGTGAATCTGGCTTCCCCCTTGACTTCGCTTGTCAGAAAGTTGCAAAAGGTGGATCACGTGACCCTGGGACACTGCAACCGTCATAAGTACATGCCAGTTGCCAAGTGTCCAAATTTTGATCACGTGACTATGGGGATGCTGCAATAATTTGAAAAACAATCATAAGTCACTTTCTGCAACTTCAAACGAATGACTGTAAGTTGAGGACTACCTCTATACATCCTTGCGGATATCCACACATATGCTTATGCATACACGCACACATTTATCCATGTTTGTATACCAACACATATGCATACGCACCCGTACACACACAAAATCTGAAATCTTTATCCTACAGAGATATGACTAATCAAACCCCAAGGATTTCTACAATCTGTTTAAACATTTATTTAACCAAGGAAGCAAGGAGAGCTATCTTTTAGTTTTACCTAAATATATAAGAAGAATGCCATAACTTTGATTAATAATGGATTAAATAAACCTTCCACACATCAAAGGCAGGAAGGAGTGCTGTCTCCAGAAGAGCAGGGCTATCAAATGCCACTTTGTTGTCTTAAATGGAGCTCAGATCTGCAGAGCCCCATAGCATTCTGCACATGAAAGTTGGAGGTTATACGTAAGGGGAGCATTTAGAAACAGAACGAAAAGAAAAAAATTACTCTTATCTCTCCCAACCCCCTTTTTTAATTAAACAAACATGGCAGAGATTAAAAAACACTGGGGGAGGGGGGGAATGAGATCGTCTTACAACTGCCCAGTGTTGCTGGCTTTATGACTAATTTATGTTTAACCTTCTTGAGAATTTACGATCAGAATACACTTTTCTTGTGAAATTCAAAGCTGCTGTCACTGGCAGCCAAAGAGTTTTAAGAGGAATTGTCCTCACTCCCACCCCACCCCTCTGAAAAAGGCTGTGGGATAATTTGGGGCCTATGATAATCAGCATTAGGGATTATTCTGACCAGAGACACCTGCATTCTTCAGCTTCCCATCTGGGTCTGAATAAAAGAGATTATGCAGCTTTGTCTCTTCTCTTCCTTGTGCTTTTCGTTCTGTTTCTACATGCTCCCCTTATGTATAACCTCCAACATTCATGTGCAGAATGCTATGGGGCTCTGCAGATCTGAGCTCCAGGCACAGAATGGCACCACAAATATTTCTCCTAACATGTTGGCTCTCTTCTCATTCCTGCTTTTTAGAGAAATTGCCCACCTATTTTGTTTTTGTTTTTTGTTTTCCTGCTCATCAGTTCAGAGGGACAATTTCAAGAAGTCATTTATACCCTGCTCTAATTCTTAGTGCCCTTTTCCTTAACAGAATAACCTCACTGGATAGTTTCTCTACTCTAGAGCTAATATCCCTTTTTTTTCTATTTTGAACAAATCAGCAGCAGGAATGAATCAGATTCCTTTGCTTAAACTTGCAGTTGCCTCTCCTGACTAATTTGGCCAACAACTCAAGAGGGAGTCACGGTCCCTGTTGATTTCCACAAAAACATCCTGAATTATACATGTCTTTCCAAGTAGGAGTCTTTTACATGAACTCTTTCCTTTCAGGATTGCACACTTATTGTATTGTATTCCTCAACCCATCGATATAAAAAAGGCTTCCAAAGAATACAAACATAGCAATTAATAAATAGTATGAGCAAAATGAGACCACTCAATTGAAAACAGTTTCTCAGCTATATGGCTGCACTCTCTTTATCCCTTGTAGTCTGTTGTTGTCAGACTATAACAACATTCTGGCTTCCCTTTTCTCAGGTAATTTTGAGCCAATCACTATATCTCAGTGCAGCCTACCACCTAAGTCATTGCAGTAGGGATAAATTGAGGAAGTCTCCCATGTCAGGTGCCTCAAACCCCCAGAGGAGCCGTAGGATATAAAGTAAGAATGAGTGTATACTGATATCTAGTCAGGACAGGATGTATTTGGAACAGTCAGCTTAGCTTCTCTTGAAATTTAACTCAGCTGTACAAAAATACTACTGTCTGGCTCAAAGAATTTCACTCAGATTGTCTTCTCCTTTGAAGATCTAGGAGAAGAGCAGGCAGAACTAGGGGTGGAGTTAAGGGTGCCATCAGTTTAGAGTCCTTCGGTTCCTACAAGTGCTTCAAGTCCAACCCTTCTTGAATTCCATTGATCTTTCTCTGGTGCCAATTTAGTGTTGAACTTTAGTTGATCAGTTTCTTATGTATCAGCTTGAATAAATCTATGATGCAATGCTATGAATGGTCCTGATTCTTTTGCAACTGTCAGAAAGTGGTTCTAAAGCAAATTCTCTTTCATCAAATTGAATATGAACTGGTAGGGGAAAAAATGAAGACAAGTTCTCTGTCCAGTACTAATACCTCTTTTTCTATTTTGAACCATAGCTTAAACTTGCAGTCACCTCTCCTGACTCATTTGGCCAACAACTCAAGAGGGAGTCACGGTCCCTGTTGATTTCCACAAAAACATCCTGAATTATACATGTCTTTCCAAGTAGGAGTCTTTTACATGAACTCTTTCCTTTCAGGATTGCACACTTATTGTATTGTATTCCTCAACCCATCGATATAAAAAAGGCTTCCAAAGAATACAAACATAGCAATTAATAAATAGTATGAGCAAAATGAGACCACTCAATTGAAAACAGTTTCTCAGCTATATGGCTGCACTCTCTTTATCCCTTGTAGTCTGTTGTTGTCAGACTATAACAACATTCTGGCTTCCCTTTTCTCAGGTAATTTTGAGCCAATCACTATATCTCAGTGCAGCCTACCACCTAAGTCATTGCAGTAGGGATAAATTGAGGAAGTCTCCCATGTCAGGTGCCTCAAACCCCCAGAGGAGCCGTAGGATATAAAGTAAGAATGAGTGTATACCGATATCTAGTCAGGACAGGATGTATTTGGAACAGTCAGCTTAGCTTCTCTTGAAATTTAACTCAGCTGTACAAAAATACTACTGTCTGGCTCAAAGAATTTCACTCAGATTGTCTTCTCCTTTGAAGATCTAGGAGAAGAGCAGGCAGAACTAGGGGTGGAGTTAAGGGTGCCATCAGTTTAGAGTCCTTCGGTTCCTACAAGTGCTTCAAGTCCAACCCTTCTTGAATTCCATTGATCTTTCTCTGGTGCCAATTTAGTGTTGAACTTTAGTTGATCAGTTTCTTATGTATCAGCTTGAATAAATCTATGATGCAATGCTATGAATGGTCCTGATTCTTTTGCAACTGTCAGAAAGTGGTTCTAAAGCAAATTCTCTTTCATCAAATTGAATATGAACTGGTAGGGGAAAAAATGAAGACAAGTTCTCTGTCCAGTACTAATACCTCTTTTTCTATTTTGAACCATAGCTTAAACTTGCAGTCACCTCTCCTGACTCATTTGACACACACACCCAACTCAAGACACAGTCACACAGTCCCTGTTGATTTCCCAAAAAACATCCTGAATTAACATATCTTTCTAAGTAGGAGTCTGTTACACGAATTCTTTCCTTTCAGGATTGCACCAGTAGACCACTCAGTTTTTCACCTGAGACATGTTTTGTGTTTCTTCTTTCACATGGGTTGCATTGCGATCTCTTCACACATTTTGGGAAGATGGGCTGATTAAATTGCACTGAAGCTGTCTAAGGTAATGGGATTTAGTAAGCCAGAAAGTATGTAGAATCATGGACTGCATTGTAGAACTTCTATCCATTGGAATGCCAAAATATGCAACCAGGTGAATGAACTCATTTGTGTTTCAATTGCACATGAAAAATGCAGTAGGAAGTAGCAACATTGCTTCTGACAGAAGTACAAAATTCTTTGTCCTGGTAGGATAAACTCAAAGACTATCAAAACTGTACATCACAAGTAATATGGAAGATGTTTTAGCTTTAACTTTGCTCTGGGATGTTATACGCAACTCCCTATTGCAATTTAACTGTTCTAAATCAGTATTTATATCAGAGATACAAAAGGCAATTTTAAAAGCATTCAACAGTCACCGAAGAAACTTGATTTTCCAGATCCAATTAATCTTAAAAGCGCAATCTTAAATCTGGTTTCATTTGTTTCCTCCAAAAGACGATATAGGCAGTAATAAAGGATATTATTCAACACTTGTAAGAATCTTATCACCTTGGCAAGAAGGTTTCTTCTTCAGTATCTGCTTCTATTTATACAACTAATGTTAAATGAAGAAAAATACATTTCTGAATTTAGAATGTCTTGGGTTTCAACCTATAAAACCAGATTAGTAAAACAATTAGGACCATCAAAATTGGGTAGGTCCATGGTAATGAATCTTTTCAGGCAGCACCATCAACAAATTCAAAGAACAAACAGAAGGAAAAAATGTGTAGGAAAACTTCTTTACTCGTACTAGCATCTGTACCCAACTCAAATTTTCTTCAGAAAATTGGAAGTTGCAAGATGCCTCCACAATAATTTAGGATGACTTCATCTTTCCCTAATAACAGCCTATAACATTTTCTTCATCCTCACCCTTCCGGAGGAATTTTTAGAAGACTGGCAAGTTCACTATGTGTATGTGTATGCTCTGTTTTTAATTGCATTATTCAAACTTAAAATGATGGAACGTATTATAGTAGATAAGAGCACAACTTAGCAAACCAACAAATGGATAATCACTGTAGACGTGCTGCTCATTATTGATTGAATCAGTGTTTTCAACAGATTTCCCATATTTCTGCTTAACTTTGAGCACATTATAATTGCATCCCCGTTGAGTGGCTGCTTAAAAGCCCATCTGTATGTGGGGATATTACCATCACATTTGAAGCACAAAATGAGAGCATTTTAAAGATCCTGCAACGCAGGCATCTAAAATAGTGTTATCAATAACAGTGATAATAGCAATCATGGCATGTCTTTGTTCTGTGTTTCTACTGAGGAACATCTCAATTTTTGTATGATGGCTGACAGTTCTTGCTACCAGGAGGCTAGGACCAGGAGAACCAGAAGACTTCTCTGCCAAGTAGGACCCAGCTTACACCTGATTGCTGTTATTTAACCACAGGCAGACTGTGTTATAGTCATTCAGTTATAAAGTGAAGATATATCCTAAGTTAGCCGTTGGACCATCACTGAAATGGTAGCAATGATCATCAATCTGTGGTTCCCTTGTCATCTTTGCAGGAAGCCTAATATAACTGACAAAATAACCATACTGATGTTGCACATTGTTGCAAGTCTATTAGATCAAGCAATTAAAAAATATATACACATTTTGCAAATAATCTCAAGAAGATAGCTAGACATGGCATACTTATCTGGTTCAGCACATTCACAACCATTTTCCAGCTCACATATGGGGAAAGAGGAAACAATGAGTCTCCAGAATCATTTGTGGGAACCCTACAGTTTGTCACAACATACCATATTTATTTTGCAATTGGGAAAAGTTTCCCAACTGTCTTTCAGGGATATCTGCTCTTGCCCTTTTCCCCTTATTCTTGTAGATTATCTTTTTCCCAGTTCATAACTGCACCACAATATCAAGTGTTTGGAAATTAATGTGATAGTTAAATAAATAATGCCATAGAATAATATTGATGCCTGGACCTTTTATGAGCTTCTCTTGGTTTTTAATGAAATGAACAATAATAGAACAGAAGATATGAAGAGTGAGCTTGTGTGATCATTACGGAATTACAGACTATACCAATTAAAATACACATTAAAGAATACTGTCAAATTAGCAGCCGCTTCAACCAGCAGCCGAAGATCACAAAAGTCATTGGTGGACTCTGATACACACCACTACAAGCTTCTCACCCTGCCAATAGCTTCAGAAACTGCTCACAGTAAAGGCAAAATATCATCTCATTATGTAGAGTGGAACTGAAAAGATCCAATATTAAAACCTAATATTAATCAGGAATTTAGGAAACTGGGGTTTGATGCCTAGTCTAGATTTTTAAAATGTTTTAGTCAAGGCTGTAGTCTAACCAATATTATTGTAGTAATACCTTCTCCAAGCAAATGAACTTCAAATGTCTTGGGACTACAACTCCCAGAATTCTTGTCATGTTGGGTGGGTATTCTGGATGTTTCTCCCAAACATCTCTGGTTCTTTCATTATAAGAACTGAGCATAACATGCAACTGTCACCAATGCATGGATTCCTAATGTCATAAACAAGTGTAACAACCTATATGATACCAGTTTACCTCAAGTAGATTCATTCTATTCTATTCATGCTAGGATCTCTATTCTACTCTAGAGTGCATCTTGTGAGGCAAAATAGTGTTGCCCTCATCCCACTGCCTGGGAGATTGATGCAAGATACATAACCATCCCAAAATACCTACTTACCAGCAAAGATGAAAGAGAAAAAGAACTGAAAAACATCAAGGAAGCCCTCAGAACCTGCGGCTATCCCAAGTGGACCTTCATCAAATCTCAAAAAAGACCCAGCAGGAGCTCCTCCATAACAGACAAAGAAGAAAACAATAAATGAAGCAACTTGGTCATGCCATAAGTTGCAGGAATATCGGAAAAGCTAAGGAGGATCTTCAGCCAACACAACATACATGCACCACTTCAAACCCAAGAATACACTAAGGCAGAAGCTTGTCCACCCCCAGGATAAAACACCCAGACACAAACTGAGCAACATAGTATATGCAGTACAATGCAGTGAGCCATGTGGCAGATCTGTACATTGGGGAAACAAAACGACCACTTCATAAGGAGAACAACAACACATAAACGCACAACATAGGAGAACAAATCTATTAGGACAAGATTCAGCAGTCCATCTGCATTTAAAAGACAACGGCCACTCTTTCAAAGACAGCAAAGCCCACATTTTGAACAGACAGGACCGCTAGTTTGAAAGAGGGGTCAAAGAAGCCATCTATGTCAAAACTGAACAACTGTTTCTCAACAGAGGGGGGGGTGTGACATTATCTATCTCCTGTGTACAACACAGTCCTTTCCAAAGTTCCAAGAAGTGTTCTACACATGTTTGCACCACTCAGGCGACCCTGAGGACACAGATAAGCCTCCAGGTAGCATTAATAACTCGCTAAAAGAATGCAAATGACCAGCTGTTTGCAAATGACCAACTGTCTGCCATCCCCCACCATCCAGTCAGAGCTGAAGAAGCTTCTTGGATGAGAAACAAAACATCTTCAAAAAAACCAAGAAAGTCCAGTTGCCTCGTGAAAAAGGCACCTTTGGGACATCCCAAAATACAAACAGAATTTTTTTTAATTTAATGGAACCAAAAATATGTAAGCTGTCTAAGCAATCAGTTCATAAGGCAAAACATAGACATGGAAAATCACCCTAATATGCAAAGGAGAGGATTTGGATTTTTTTTCAGTTCTTCCTGAACAGCTATGTTTGGGCCAAACATGGACAAACCTATATGAAAAGTGCCTGCTCTGTGCTCTGAGGTGCTTATAACAGAGCTGCAAGTGCTAGAAATGCAGAGGGGAAGTTATAGAAGAAACATCCTTAAAGTGCACAGTCCAGGAAATGTCCACTGTTCAAAAACCTCCAACTGGGGCCAGAAATCAACTAACAACCAACATAAATCAAGCCAATCAATATTTTATAGGTAGCATTTTATACTCATTCTAGGCTGACTTTTCTAGATCTGCTGTCAGCCTAGCATGGTAGCCCAGTTAGGAAGCATGCTCAGATGAACTAATTCTGGTTTATTGTAAAGTTACATTAACATAATCTTGAAAGTCTCCCCCATCACCTTTACAGCCCAAGAAACTAGGGAGGGTCTCTTCCGAGACATTTGCCATGGCCAATATATGTCTGTTGCAGGCTAAGGTGCTTTTTATCTGACACTTCCCTGGCTGCAGTTCTTCCCCCTCTCCCAAGGCCATTCCCACCTACCATTACACCTATTTCAAACTAGTTTCTTAGATATGACCTCTGTCTAATATTCATCAAATGTAATAGAGCCCACCTTTTAATTATTTGGTAGCATGAAGGATGCAGAAGGATGTCCCAGGGACACAAGATTTCCCCTCAGAGCACAGAGAAAAATAGCCACCCTCTGAGATGGGAGCTTGCAACCATTTCTTCCCAAGCACTTTGGAAAACATTGAGTTTATTATTGGGGGGGAAAGAGGCAGACCATGGAGTATGTTGAGAATAACAGAGTTGGAAGGGATCTTGGAGGTCTTTTAGCGCAACCCCTCAGGCAGGAAACCCTATACCATTTCAGAAGAGAGAAATGTTATGGATCTGCAAGCATGTCCCCAAACAAATAGATGATATAATGGGAGAAGCTGCTTAAAATATATATAAAAAAGGCTCTGCTGGTGGTAGCCTGAAAATGTCACACTTCCCTCTTTTCTGTTGTGCTGGAATGATGCACAATCAGCTTTTGGATCTGTCTGGGGCTCAGATGTTGAAGATTCCTGCTCATGTTTATTTCAGAGAGTCCCATGATAGCCTAGTATCTTTAATTACAAGCACCAACACTACCTAAGTTTACATTTTAAGGCATTTTGATGCAGGTATGCACAGGTGAAGAACTAATTCCTTCCTTTTTCCTTCTTTTGCAGATTGCACAAAACAGCTCTTCCTCTAAGCTTCTCCAGCATCTCATTGTGAACGTGGGACGCTGAGCTCTCCTTTTAAATATTATGACAGAGAAAATCACATTGTGGTTTAACCTATCAACAATGGAACAAAGCAATTACAGCGCTAAACAGAGTCAGGAAGAAGACCCAATAAAAAGAGATCCAGGAAAATTTGGTGAAAATTCTTTAGGGGCCTTTCAATGTTTAATCATGCTTCTGGCCTAAATTAATATTCTGATTCCAATTCAAAAGATTGAACCACAAAGGTATATCTTTGGGGTATTTTTAATAACCATAGTACAATATTCCATGAACTGACAGCTGGTCTGACTGGTATTTTACTTCTTTTTTTGCTTACTCAAGTAAAGCAGTTAATATCAAGATAATCATCAAACTATCATTAGTCAGGCAGAGGGCCATTTTTTTTTTCAAAAAGCACTGAAATTGTAGTGTATTTTTTAAACAAAATGTGCTTTTGTCCTTTTACCAAAGATTTTTGGGTTGTACAGTAAAAGAACAAAGAAGAAATAACCCTTCACTGGATTACATTGTTATGTTAAGCTTATCAGTCATGTAACTAAGTTTCTAATACAGGTATTTAAGAATATAAAAGCTTGAACATTTGGCTAATACATGAAATTATATAAATTATATTACATTGCTGTTATTATTTTTAACCATATAAAATAGGATGTTATCAGTATGGTCACATAAATGCAGACAATAAATATGAAGGCTTTGGGAGAGAAATAACTGGGACAGAGGGGACAGGGTTCAACAATATCATAATGTCAGTCATGATCAGGGTAATCAAAGCTCCACCCCCTTTGCATGCACCTAACTATGTTGAGGTTGTTCACACACACACACACACACACACACACACACATACACACACCATGGATGCCTTTGACAGGAAGACTGTGGGTTTGCATAAAATTAGAGTATTCTATTTAGTGATTAAGACTTTGAAAAAGCAACATACAAAGAATTGTCTTTTTGAACTTTGGGCTATCCAATATCATGGATAATAAATCAGTCCACAGTTTTGACACAAGGCACAAATGACCAGGCTCAAATTATCATATTTTAGACACACTATGTGAAGCTATCTTGACAACTCTGTAATACTGGAAAAGGCTGAAGAAACAGAAAAAGAGGATGACCAGCAGCAAGATGGATGAGTACAGTTATAGATCTGAAGGACCAGTTTGGGAACAGAATGTCCTGGAGAAAATCTATGTAGTTGGGATGTACCCAGTGGTGGGATTCAGCCAGTTCACACCACTTCGGCAGAACCGGTAGGTAATTTTTTGTTGCCCAGGCCCAGAATGGACTTCCGGAAGCGGCATCCACACAGAGAACCGGTTGTTCACATATTTGAATCCCACCACTGGATGTACCCATCAGAAATAGGGAGAAATCAAAAGCAACTTTTCACTAGAAAAAGAAAATAGATGCACCACTATCACATACCATTTACAAAAGCCTCTACAAATCCTTGTTTAAGCAACCAGGAAGAGAGGTTTTCAGTTCACCCTAATGTAAAACAAGTGCAAAACAAAAAAGTTTTCCTCACTAAATTTAGTTTGAATTATTATTACTAGCCTTCAAGCAGTGTTGATTCACTCAATTGTCTGGATTAGTCCCTGCAGTTTTCTTGGTAAGGTTTTTTTGGAGGTGATTTGCCCTTGCCTCCTTCCTAGGGCTGAGAGAAAGTGACCAGCTAAGGTCACCCAGCTGGCTTTGTGCCTAAGGTGGTACTAGAACTCCTAGCCTGGTACCAAACCACTACACCAAAATGGCTCACCAGTTTGAATTAATCAGTACTCTAAAATTGTATCGCTGATTAGATATGCATGGGAATAGGATCAGTGTGTACACCACACATACCTATTCTTCGAGTCACTACCTTTTACAGCCCTGATATCAAACATCCCTATATAAAACAGTGTTATGGTACTCAAAGTAGTTAAAATGGAACCGCCTCCTCAGTGGCCCTCAGTGATTGGCTACTGCTAGAGACAAGACATGGAAGTAGATAGGCCATTGGTCTCATCTAGGATGGCAAACCCTGTTTGTTTACATTAGATCTGAAGACATTTACTCTTAAGGTTTCTACAATGGTGCGTGTCCATCATCACTACAAGTGAAAAGTGTGATAGATGTGATAGCTTGCATTTCCTCCCATTTCAGCTGTAGACAAATACAATGTTCTCTCAGCCTAGAACAAAAAGGAAGGAAAACAACCTGTATATAAATAGAGTTTATTTTAAGTGGTATATAAAAGTGATATTCTAAATAATTGTCTACATTGTTTTTCTTTTGGGCTTACTTGTAGCAAATACATTTTACATTTCTAAAAACTGCCTTTGCAGAGAGAGGCTTTGGGATTTCTTGACAGGCTCCCTTGGTTCCTATCTGCCTGTGTAAAGAAACACCTTTAAGTTGATTCCTACTGTACTTAGGAAACGTGATTAACAATGCACAGCCCTCCTGAGCATAAGATCCAATTTTGGCTAGGAATTCTAGGAATTACCTTCTAGGTTGTCAGAAAGGCACTAGATTGTGCAGTGGCGGCTGTAAATGAATGCATTAGTGATCAGTGATCAGTGATCAGTGATTAAATATACAGAGTAGTTGCCAATTCTTTAATGCAATGCTTTAATGGTCTTTTTTATTTATTTATTTTTGGTTTGTTTATGTTTCTGGCAATCCTAGAGGTTTGTTGTTGTCCTGGCAAAAGGGGCTCTTTCTGTTTAGAATATAGTATTTATTTAAATTTATTGGCTGCCCAATGCATCAACATATTGAGCGGCGCCTGTTTCCACCACTGCATTTTGAACCAGCTGCATCTTCTGGGTGGTCTTCAAGGGCAGCCAAACAGCCAATCTTGTTAGGATATAGAGTCAAAGTGTATGCTACCCCAAACAGATCCAAAGAGCCTGCAGACACTGGGTCAAAACATCAACATCACTTGGGGTTGCATGTAGATGTTGAACAGCAGAGGGGAGACCATTAAGTCCTAAGGCATCCCACATATTGGGGGTTGTGGATACAATCTACTCCCCCCATTCAACAGCAATTAAAACTGACCACCGAGGAAGACGATGAACTACTGGAGCACAGTGTTTCCCACTCCTGACTGTTAACAGCTGGTCCAGAAGGACACTACGGTTGACAGTACTGAAAGCCACTGAGAGATCAAGGAGCACTAGGACAGATACACCACCTCAATCCTGGCTCCACTGAATATCACCAGCAAAGGATCAGCAACTCACAACCTGCCCGTTTCTCCCAACCCCAGCCAACAAAGCGTGGTACTCAGAGCTGCAGGAAATCAGCCCAGTTGTATTATTGGTGAATTTAAAACAGGGTGTACAAACTTTGGAGGGCTGGGGGCTGCATTCAGTTTATAGACAGCCTTCCAGAAAAATAGGTGGCCTAACTAAAAAAGAGGATATAACTGAACAAAACTATATTTTTTTTTAGTTTTTTTTTACATTTCCATGCAATGTAAAACAAATAAAATATAATGAATGCAATTAGTCTTCAGGCACGTGTTCATTTCCTCTTCTGTTGCATTAAAATTACACTCTGGTGGCAGGTCTGGGAGAAGATGAGGGGGATACTTTCAGGGGTAGCAGGAATTTCAGGGCCCAAAGGCGGCTGCCTCCAGATTTAGGATTTTCTCTTCAAGAATAGCTAGATTTTATTTAGTTTATTCCACTCCTTCAATTTCAGCCACAACGTTTTGGAGCTTTTATCCAAAATTCTGGGAAATACCAAAGTAGTTTGGCTTTTGGACTTTCACGTACCTTGATCATCTGTCTAACCGTGGCACATCTTTTCCTCTGCTTTTGAGATCCCTCATTTTCCTGCAGGAAGCTTGAGTTTTCATTTCCAGCAAAAAGATCCATCCACCTTTTTAATGGGAAAAGTTGCAGGCTCCCATCATTGCTTGTAGCTGCTACAGTTGAGCAAGTATCACTTGGCTGAGGTTTAAAAAGCCCACCCAGATGCCCTAATGACTATAATATAATCATACGATCCATAACCAAGCAGATACATATGGAGAAATCAAAGCCCCTAATAATAGGCTCCCCACTCCACCCCTGCTTCTCCTTCGCACTTCCAATCAGTGGTTGCAAAGGTAAGAGGGGGGGGGAAATATGACACTGTTAAGTACAATATCTAAAGTGCTTAATCTAATTATGCCTATTTTGTAAGATTAATTATAATTAATAATTCAACATATGTTATCGTTTAAGTCAGTATCCGTTCTGATCTTTAACTTCAGAGAGCACACTGTATATGTACCACATAATTAAGGCTAAATACTAGGGAAATCAGGCTAATTAGACCAAATCAAACTGAATTATTTAAGCGTTTTTTATTTGAGAAGTACTATATTTTGTAATTAAAGGCAGATCTCCTCTTCTCACTCATCTCACTTGTCTTGGAGATTCAAGAGTTCTAACAAAAAAATGTGGTTTTTTGCACAAAAGTGAAGGAAATGGTTTCCAGAAGCCCTGGGTTTAAGGATATGTGGCTTGTTGTGAAGACCCAAAGCACAAGTGACCGGTGGGAGCAAAGGGCACCCCTCCCAAGTCTTGCTGTTCCTCATTCTACTTTCTGGAACTATCAAGGGACCACCAGCCAGGAGTGTTGTCTTCACCCAACATTCATTCATTGGAAAAAAGCAGTATACCACATTCAAGTTGGATGACTATGTGTTCTCCTTTCAAGAGATGATCCCTCTTTTTTTAAGAATATGTGAGAGGATCATCCTATCTGAGGGTGCCTTTTACTAGAACGGCTTAGCTTCCAGATAGAGAGCTTGATGTATTCAAACTTCTGAAATGGAGAAGAGTTTATGGCTGCTTCTCACCTAGGTTTAGTTTAGGGTGTCTTTCTCCTTATTAGCAATTATTTCCTCCCTCCCTCCCTCCCTCCCTCCCTCCCTTTCTCTCTCTCTCTCTATCTTCCTTCCTTTTTTGCATATATGAAAATATATTAGCATATGCAAATGCTATGGAAATCCATCCCTTCCTCTGTCCTCTTGTGTGGGGATGCCTAGGAGGCCACCCTATAAAAAGAAAAGCAGGTTCATGATAGTTTCCTTTGAGCGGAAACTTTCTGCAATCATGCAGAAAGTTGCCTTTAATCCCAGGCATTTCTTTTTAAATTGGCTCAGGAGGACCTCTGCCTGAGATGCAGAAGGGTCCCTGCTAATCAGACAAAGCACAACCCCCAAATGTCACTAATGGGCCAATTATCTTGCTGATTTTGTATGCTATCAAAAGCAATTGTCAAGCCCATGTTTGGGGGGGATATGTGTAGAAGAAGCTTAACTGGATCCTAATAAAAACTCTAGAATGGTCATTATTTAGGTTGGGAGAAATACATTTCCCTCCGATAACAAATAACAGTTTTGGGGGAAAGCATTTGAAACCTGAGTTTCATAGCCTTCGCACGTGCACGGAATATGGTTATAGTCTGAAAAAAAATAATCTCTCTCTCTTCATATTAACAAAATGTAAGCCACCAAAAGCACAATGGGAGGGCAAAATGGTGAGACTGATCTGCCAAATCTCTTTAATGACTCAAACAAGTATATGCATATTATAGGACCGGCACCGTTGTAGAAAAGGGAATAAAAGATGGTAATAATTTATACCGCACCCATCATCTTTCATTTGGACTAATAGGTGACTTAAATTAATTAATCCCATCTCTATCTTACTGGATGACTACTGGATAGTCATTCTCTAGCATCTCCTTTTTCCTTCTTATTGTCAGAGTCAGGAACTTGAGTTGGAACTTTTGAGCATACTACTGTATGCTTTCCACTTCGTGGGTTGTGGAGCCCTATTTTAAAATAGCATTATCACCTGATAAATATTCAGGGTCAATCATTTGGAGATGACCAGGCTGAGCTGAGGACAGAGTCAAATGCAACATCAGTTTGGAGTCATTACGTCCCTACAAGAGATCTAAGTCCACCCCACACCCCCATAAAGTCTGTTGACTCTCATCTGGTGTCAATTCACCTTCACCGTTAGTAGATCAGATTTTTGTCTATAGGTAGCCTGAAATAAACTTGTAGTACTTTGAAATTCTATCCTGGCTCCTGACTTCTTGGACCTGGCAAATCATTTCTATAGTCCTTCATAGCCAGCCCTGATTTCTTTTACTAGTAAAACACTTCTGCTACCATATTTTCTTTTTTATTTCCATTATTTTTTTTAAAGGAGGGGTTAGACTGAGAATTAAACAACTGTCTTTGAATGACCCCAAAAGCATGGCTATTAAAATGGACATTAAAAGCAAGCTGCTGTCCTTTAGGATCCGAGAGCCTTATTTGATGCTCAAATATATAAACGACAGTCCTCAACTAACTTTCTTCTCTTATAAGGTTGAAAAACATTTCTTCTGGGACAGGAAGAACAAGAGGGCGAAGTAATTCAATGTTGCATGTCTTAGCAGAAGTGAGGTGTAGTAAACCTGTTTGAAATGTTTTATTCTGATGTTTCCAGAAAAAGCAGCTATGGCTTTTAGTGAAGTAGAAAGAGAAGGCCACAGAAATGAAGTTAGAATCAACAATTAGAGCACCAGCCTTTCCTCAAATACAGAAACTGAAACCTCTAAAATGTAGACCAGCCCCAGTTAAAGGGAAATAAAAAGACCCATGTTTCAACCATTAATGTGGGCCTGAAGTATACTTTTAAAAGAAGAAGGGGACAAGTTTATAAGGAAAGGAACGACGCACAAAAAGGCCCTGCTTCTTGAATTCATCAGACTGTTGGTTTTCTGAGCAAAATCCAGCACTTAGAATCCAGGCTGATTCATAAAAATGCAACAAGACATTAAAAATCCTGGCCCCAAATCATTTAGGCCCTTAAAGATTATCATCAGCACTTCATCTTTTTCCCTATCAAGGGAAAGCATCAAGAAAAATATGTCCAACTTTCTGACATCAAGGAGTATAGATTGTCCTCAACTTATGACCACATTTGAGCCCAAAATTTCTGTTGCTAAGTGAGACAGTTGTTAAATAAATTTTGCTCCATTTTATGACCTCTCTTGCTACAGTTGTTAAGTGAATCACTAAAGTTGTTAAGTTAGTGGCATGCTGTTAAGTGAATCTGGCTTCCCCATTGACTTTGCTTGTCAGAAGGTCGCAAAAGGTGATCACATGACCCCGGAACACTTCAACCGTCCTAAGTATGAACCAGTTGCGAAGCATCTGGATTTTGATCACATGATCATGGGGGGTTGCTGCAAAGATCGTAACTGTGAAAAACGGTCATAAGTCACATTTTTCAATGCTGTTGTAACTTTGAACGGTCACTAAATGAACGTGTAAGTTGAGGACTACCTGTATAAGAAAAACCCATAGTGCCGTGTTCTGCTGTGGTCAAGCAACCAGCAACGATTTGGATTCACTGCAAAACCCCCAAAACCCTTAGTGTTGTCCAGTTTTGCATGCTGCAACGCAATCCTTTCTCACTCAAATCAAGGAAACCAGAAGTGCTTCATTTGGGGATCAGATACATGAAACACTATTTCTGAAGGCAGAAGGCCCAAGATTTTCTAATCAAACCATGACAAGCATTTCTAGCCAGGTAGTAGGCAGTGACTACTGAAATGCACAAGACCCTTTTGGATCAAGGTTCAAAACTATATCCACAACTTACCTGAGTATAGCAGGCTTCTCAAATAGTGTTGGCCTTGCAGGATAAACTAGATATCAGAGCCAGATGAGCTAATTCTAATTAATTGTAAACCCTCTTGACAGAATTTTGCAAATCTGAAAGTACAAAATCTGAAAGTATACTCCCCCCCCACACACACACACACACACCCTGCCCTGTCTCCTTTACAGCCAGAGAAACTAGGGAGAGTGTCTTTTGAGTCTCTTCTGATATCCTGTTGTGGACTACGCTGTCTCTTATCTGACCATTCCCTTGGCAGCATCTCTTTGTCCTTTCTCCAAAGGTCTTTCCCACATACATTATCATTAGAGCCCTTCATCTACCAGTACTGGAGGGCATGGTTGACGATCAATCTGATGATGTGAGCACCTACATCAAACTCATGTGCATCAGATGGGAGAGGGAGAGAGAATCTGCTAGCTCATTTACTGTTTTATCCATGCACAGATCTAACCTACTGGAAATATCATTAGAAAAAATAAATAAATAAATAAAGCAGGCTTCATGCAAATTCATACTCTGGCAACAGGATCTTTATTATTACCCCATTTCTATCACAAATTATAAAGTATGTTGAAATGGTGCCAGTTAGCTGCTGACTGATAGCTGAACTCAGATAATTAAGCCGTTAACCAGATACTTCAGTGGTCAACATGGTTATACATCTCTGTCCCAGCTCTGCTCCTCCTTCTGGCTTCTACCAGTCCCAGGGGAACCAGATGAATGGCCCTTGACACGATGTACCAGGCAACACAGACGACTGATTAGACAGAGACCAGAACCACAGGTTTACACCATTATTCACTCTTTCTCAATTCAAGCATTTCCTGATTTAGAAAGGGTCAAGGCTGTTGACTTCAGACATTCTATATTTGAAGACAAATGTTCTTAACAGTTGCAGCATTCTTGCACTGATGCCTTGAGAACAAAGTTGGAAGAAAGGAAAGGGAAGGGAAGGGAAGGGAAGGGAAGGAAAGGAAAGGAAAGGAAAGGAAAGGAAAGGAAAGGAAAGGAAAGGAAAGGAAAGGAAAGGAAAGGAAAGGAAAGGAAAGGAAAGGAAAATCAAATAACATGCAGGATCTTATAGAAATGGCTCTAAATGCTTTTTCAATCTGCATATTCCTTGTGTGCATGGAATTCGTTAAATTTAAATATTTTTTTCCAAAAGTAAAACTAAATGTCCTAATGTCAAGCCATTATGTTCAAAAGTTCCCAAGTGTAGAAAGAAGTTAACACTTCTTTCTTGTGAAGTTCCTTTAAAAAAAATGAAAGACCTATTTATTGAAATGGACATTTGCTTACCTGTTGCACAAGTGCTTATAGTGCAACTGTGTACAACAACAACAACACAGCAAGTCTGCACAGTGGCTCGTCAGAATGTCCAAGGCTTGGAGTGCCGTGATGTTCATAGGATCCTGTCATCTTTTCTTTTTTCTTTTACAAAATCAAGGGGGTTTGTGTATAAGGCTGCGACTGCATTAGAGATTTAACACAGATACAGTTCTGCAAACGTTTTGCATTCATCCCCTTTTAAATTGTCTGTATTTTTACCTATTTTTCTTCTGAATGTCATCGAGATTTATTACAATCATAGTAAAATATGATGGGAGTCTGAGTATAAATAATAAGAAAGTTTCATCCTTTTGTCATTTTATTTCATAAATGAAACTGTTGTTTTCATTAATCAAAGAATTAATATGTAGGAGGTATCCTACCTATATCTCACAAACTTTGGCTCTTCTCATCACCACACAGATTCACGAGTCATATTTTGCAGGAAGTTTCTGAAGACCCCCCATCAGAATGCAAAACTATTTTCTAAAACTCTGGAGCTCCTATGAGTAACAGTCAAAAGAGCCACATAAGGATCTACCACTTCCATCAAAGTAATAAGATCATCATTACGCCATTATGACGCAGATTTTATCCTTTGTAGGTATGTGCAAAATCACACACGCGTTACAAAAAAAGCAAGGCTTCTGTCATCATAGTGCAATGTCATTTTCATAATTTGCCCCATCCTGCGGATGCCCCTGGCCAGAGACTGTCTTGACACAGATAACATTTAGAATAATAATCTTCCCAAAATTCCCACCCTGTCAGATTCACTCCAAGACCACAACATAATGTCCTTCTGGAATTCACAAAGCACTTCAGAACAACATCCAGGCATCCAAAGGCCTCTCTCATCTTGGCTAAAGTCAGTGTTCCTAACTCTGCTGTCAGAAAAGTACTCAGTAAACATGGAGTTCCCAGGAGAATAATAAAAAGAAGCTGTGGAGAATATTGATCCTCTTTGCCAGGGGTCTTCAAACTTGGCCCTTTTATGACTTGGGGACTTCAACTCCCAGAATTCCTCAGCCAGACAAGCTGGCTGAGGAATTCTGGGAGTTGAAGTCCCCAAGTCATAAAAGGGCCAAGTTTGAAGACCCCTGCTCTTTGCCAAAAAAAATCCACCTGGATGACTCTCAGACTTCTGGAAGAACATTCAACGGAGAGATGAATCCACAGCAGGAGTTTTCAAACTAGGGGTGTCATTATGTCCGCTGGGAACCAAACACTGCATTCCAAAATAAGTACCTTGTGTCAGTTGGTAAGCATGGAGGTAGTAGTGTCATAGTTTGAAGATATGATTGCTGACTTAGACCTGGACAAGGAGGCATGAATTCTGCTTTGCATCTGAGAACTTTGGAGGAGAATCTGTCAGCGGAAAGCAAAGTGCAAGTCTGTCATGCAGCAAGACAAACATCCTGAACACCAGCAGGTGTGCAAGAGAAAAGAAGAACAATCACCTTTTGAATACAAAAGCCAAGTCCAGTTCCAAAATCCATAGAAATGTTATGGCAAGACCTGAAATTTGGCAGCATGGTAGAAAAACTTCAAATATTCAGAGCTGAAGCTGTTTACTATATAGGAATGTGCCAAAATTCCTGTACAGCCATGTGAAAGACCAGTGCTTTTTTTTGTATGAAAAAAGGTGCCGGAACTCACATCTTGTTAACTTTTTATTTAAAAAATTATATATTTTTTAATATATTTTATATATTTAGCGGGATCGGTGGTTGAAAAGTAATTAGTAATTTTTTTTTCATTTTTAAATTTGGGGTCACACTTTTACACTAAAAATTTTAAAAAGATTTTCAATTCACCAACGATTTTTTAAAATAAAGAAATTATTTACCTTTCGCAGGTAGTCAATCACTGTACATGCCCACACACACATCAGTTGTGTAACGAAACATAACGGTCGCCGCCCGCAGTAAGCACTCACCAATCACAAGCCAAGCAGTGCCACAAGCGGAGCAGCGCCATCACAACCAGCACGGACGAAGTACGTGTGCATTGGACTCGACACACAAGCAGCCCGCGTGCACCATTTTAAGGATTTTGCTGCCGACTGCTATGCTCGACAGGGCGATTCAAGTCCACATGGACCAAACATCAAATTTTCAAAAGTTTTTTTTAAAAAACTTGGAAAATCCGTCAAAAAAAGGTGCTGGAACTCGGTTCTGGTGCGTTCTATGACAAAAAAAAAAAAGCACTGTGAGAGACTAATCACCAAAGTTCTTGGTTACAGTTATGATAGCTAAAAGTGGGCAATGAATTAAGAAGGTAAATACTTTTTCACAGCAGGACATCAAATTATGGATTACTTAGTTTGTGAAAGACGGAAAATAAGCACCGAACTTTGGTGTTGTTTGTTCACACACCTTTCTAATAACATTCAGAGGGATGTGCATAGATTCAGAAAGTTCAAAAGAAAGATTTTCTTTCCTCCTAGAAAACGGTATACATGAGCTTGTCTATTCACTGCCCCACTATTCACTGGAATAAATAGAAATTTGCTTATATTTACTTGAAACAGTGGGTGAAAATGAAGCAGTCTGGAAATCTTTTGACTGGTATGAGAGAAAAATAAATTGTATGGATTATGCCTAACAATGGATTAAGAATGGATTAAGTATCATTTGCAGAGTTAGCCTTTCATTGGAATCCTGTTGCATGACAGCTAAAAAGCAAATGATTGTTCTTTTTTTTTTTGCCTCTCTTATTCCTGCTTGATTAGATCATTTTGAGAATTTGACCTAAATCGGATGCCAACTCAGAGTATCATGGCTGCTTTCCAAGTAGTGGGTTTGGCCAAGTCAAAGAAATGATAGATCACAGAATTAAAGGAATAAATAAAACTAAAGGAGACTTAATTTATACTGAATTACCTTTGAAGTAAAAGCAGGTGGCATGATTGCTCTCTTGAATTTATTAATTATTGTCTTCTGCTACATTACAATTTGCAACTGATACTAATTTTTGGAAGGGCAGTGAAGAATAACAACAAAAGTTTCTGGAATTGGCGCCAAGCTTGAGATCTGAAATTGTGCACTCTTATAAATTATCAATACCCTACTCTGGATTAAAAGGTTCCAAAGTGATCTTTTTTTTTTCCTCAAGAAACCATTACATTATGGGCATAGACATTGGTTTTTGATATGACAAAGGATAGCCTGGAGCAAAGATGGGGCCTTTCTTTGAGATGCCCCCCTCTCTCTATCTCTCTCTCTGTCTCTCTCTCTCTCTCTTTCTCCTTCTTTGCATGAGTGCAAGGCCTTAGCGATTGCTTTTGGACATAATTGATCAAAGCCTGCACGTAAGTAGTAGGCATATATTCATACATTGAAATGGCATCTATATCATCTTTACCCTGTATCATTTAGAGCAGGGGTCTTCAGACTTGGCCATTTTATGACTTGTGGACTTCAACTCCCAGAATTCCTCAGCCAGCGTGCCTGGCTGAGGAATTCTGGGCGTTGAAGTCCACAAGTCATAAAAGGGCCAAGTCTGAAGACCCCTGATTTAGAGCTTGTCTCAGCTTCTGTTCACTTAGTGATTCGTTGAAAAGAACAATTTGAGTCCTAGGTGCCTTAACTTTGCCCACAACTGGGGGGGGGGGGGAAGCAAGGCCTTACTTCCAATACAGGTAGTTCTCGGCTTACAAGAGTTCATTTAGTGACCGTTCAAAGTTATAATGGCACTGAAAAAAGTGACTTATGACCATATTTCACACTTATGACTGTTGCAGCATCCCCATGGTCACGTGATTAAAATTCTGCCCCTTGTCAACTGACTCATATTTATGATGGTTGCAGTGTCCTGGGGTCATGTGGTCACTTTTTGCAACCTTCTGATGAGCAAAGTCAATGGGGAAGGCAGATTCAATTAACAACCATCTTACTAACTTAACCTCTCCAGTGATTCACTTAACAACTGTGACCAAAAACATTGTAAAATGGGGCAAAACTCACTTAACAAATGTCTCACTTAGCAACAGAATTTTGGGCTCAATTGTGGTCATAAGTCAAGGACTACCTGTAGTAGAAACACTATCACTTCTTGGATCCAATTCTTAACTTTTTTGTGTTCAGACTTCCTTTCCCTCACATCTTTCCATTCTGATAACCTCAGCTGGCTTGACAAGAACTACCTGCCTCTACTTTCAAAAATCATTTTTTAAAAATCTATAATCAATCCTCCTTGAGCTAAACATCTACAGACTACATTAGCTTTTAAAATGCACTTAAGTGTCACAGTTATGTAAAGCAACAGGGAGAACAGTGATGACTTGCCAAAGTTATATAGCATTAGAAGCATCAAGAAAAGAAGCACACAAAAAAATCTGAATTTTAGAGCCAGCCTTTATTCAATTATGCAACATCCAGTATCTGTCAACTAAGTTCATCCTGAATCCTTTTGCTTCAGAGAAATCTTGTGGTCTCTAGAATTTCACTACAGAGGGCAGCAACAGACAACACAGGCAATGTAGTATAGCTTTTGTAAACAGCGGGAGAGGGGGATGAGGAGAGAGAAGAGGAAGAATAATATTTTGGCCAAATCAAAAATATGCCTAGGATGCAATCAACAATTGTTTGCTTTTCAACAATTTAATCTTTTTATATTTATTAAAAATCAAATGTTTAAAAAGTTGAGCCATGGTTTCAAATGAGAAGCATAAATATATGAGTAAGTATCAGGCCATATAATAGATAAATAATGTCTACTATTTTCTTAGAAAGAAAGAAAGAAAGAAAGAAAGAAAGAAAGAAAGAAAGAAAGAAAGAAAGAAAGAAAGAAAGAAAGAAAGAAAGAAAGAAAGAAAGAAAGAAAGAAAGAAAGAAAGAAAGAAAGAAAGAGGGAGGAAGGAAGGAAGGAAGGAAGGAAGGAAGGAAGGAAGGAAGGAAGGAAGGAAGGAAGGAAGGAAATCTAGAGAGAGAGAGAGAGAGAGAGAGAGAGACCTCTGCCCTGTGCAATTTTCAGGTAAACCTCTGTTCTAATTGTGAAAAGAATTATACTTACAAGTTGTGGACTTTAAAATAGTGTGATCTTTCCAATTTAAAAAGAAAGGGGATAATCACTACACTTAAGTATCCTGAAGGTTTTGGAATTGTGGGCATCAAGTGATATGCAATCAAAGGCAAAGGGAAATGACAGACCTAGCAGAAGTGGCTCCAGGAAACTAATGGAATAATTAGTCTTAAAAGGGGTGAAGAATGCATGATATAAAAAAGCAGACCATTGAAATTGGATTAGAAAATAAAAATGAAATGAACATTGTAAATATTCACCAATCACTTCATTCACATGTAATGTGTCATTAAATTATGTCAAATCAAAGGAGAAATTACATCTGTAGAAATGAGGAAGGATAAAGGGAATCATTTTAAACATGCATACAGTTCTTCAAGTGAAACTTCCTGAAATTGGACCAGGTATTAAATAAAAAATAAAATATATGAGGAAAATATAAGATTAAAGTCTATTTTAAAATAGATATTGAGCAGCAGTTAATTCTAACTTTGAGAAACAATTCCAAAAGCTAGATTTTGGTACTGTTTCTCCAAATCATTCCTGTAAGGGTCCCCCTGATTTGTGCATTAAAAACCCCTTTCAGAATTAGTCTGAGATTAATATTACAAGAATACTTTCCCAAAGTGAGGCTACATAGAACAGGGATTTTGCCCAAGGTCATTGAAATTCAACAAGATTTATCTCGATGAATAGGCTGGTAGATGATAGGATAGAAACATTAAGGTGATATTTAGAAATCTCACTGCTTCTTGGCTGGTTAAAAAAAATTATACGGGAAAGCCTAGCAATCTACTGCGTGAAAATCTAATTTCTCTAGAATCACAGGGCTGAGTTCCATTGGAGAAATGCAGCTTTTCATTCTGTACAAATGGATAAATTTGCCTTTGAAAGGTAATTCATAGGAGCTGACACATGAAGATTTGTCTTCATTTTACTCCCACAGCAGCTATGAGGTGAGTTGGGCTGCTGGTGACCACCCGAAAGACACCAAGTATCTTTCCATGGCTAAAGAAGACCTTGAACTTTAAGTTAACCACCAACACCTTAACCAAACCTGCTCTAAGACCTTAACCACACTAGTAGAGTGATAGTCAAGCAACTGTAAGCTCTTAAGAAGCAAGTCAAAGCTAGAGGATAAATAGAAGACCAAACAAGAAGAGACTATCAAAGATGCTCAGGAAGACACTGGGAAGTTGTTGGTTTTTTTTAGCAAATCTCATTTAGAACAGAAATCCTTTTAATATTCTTTCCAGATCGCTGGGACTTAGTGAACTGACTGACTGGGCAAGCTGCCTTATCTAGTGACATCACAAAGGAAGCCCTATATCCTGGCTTATTGCAACAGAGTTGGTCTATGGATCCCAACAGCTGTTTTTCAGGTCCACCTATTTGCCAGTTTACCTCAAAGTTATTTGTTTAGACCAGGGGTCTTCAAACTTGGCCCTTTTATGACTTGTGGACTTCAACTCCCAGAATTCCTCAGCCAGGGAGTTGAAGTCCACAAGTCATAAAAGGGCCGGGTTTGAAGACCCCTGGTTTAGACAGATAGTGACCATTCAAAATTTCACATCTGATCATTAAAAAAAAAAAAGCCGGAGATGGAAGGAAGGAAGGAACTTTGGGTGTTGGAAGACACGTGATTTAACATAAAACAGTGATTTCCCCCCCCTACCCTCTCAATGTGTGGTACACACTATTATCAATTTCTTTCATATGTTATTGTTCTTATGAATGTCTTATTCCTAATTTGTAAACCATGAAAGTTACATCAGTGATTGAGATGGCATGCAAATTGATAAATAAATAAATCCGGATATTATTTATTTATTGGTTTATTTAAATTTATTGGCTACCCAACTCCAGTGGCATGTTCCTTTATGCTTGTGAAAAATTAATGAAATTGAAATTGATGGGAGTAAGTAAAAAATGCATAGTCAGATAGAGAGAAAGAGAAATGTACATGCATGATATAAATATTAGAATGTCTTCATAATTACAATAAACTATTGTTAAAGACAATTCTAAAGGGGGCTTTGTTCAATGTAATGCATAGTAATATAACTGCTACATGGAAATGAAGTGTTACGGTTTTTCCACAGAGATAAAGGCAAGCATTTCATATGCTGCAATGAAGTGAATGTAATTAAGAAAAAAATATATAATGAGGCTTAATGTAGTTTGTAGACAAGATAATCCAGCTTCAGGCTAGATGGTCACATAGTATGTTGTCTTCTTGTGTCACTGCAAGAATGCATACATACCTCATTGCTCAATTACCTAAAATGGAAAGGAATGGAATCTCCTGTAAGTTCTTAAAGGTAATCCCATCTCACGATCAAGTCAATTGTTTAAAATCATATTTTGTTCATATACATCCCAGTAATCAATTATATTTTCAAACAAAGGAGTATATTGCTGATTTAGGATAATAACAAAGTGCTGAAATCTGAGCTTAAAAGGATCTTTGTGATCAACACTGGATTAATGACCAAGAGGTATTTACATCCCAGTTTCTATTTTTCTTTTTCTTTTTTTTAAGAATGTCCTGCAATAGAGTTTCTAACAGGCCTCGTTGCCTTATCTCTGTCCCCTGCAATGGTCAAAGAGGTACAACTAAGTCAGATCACATGACCTGAAGAACCAATAGGAGTTCCACTGACTTGCAGAATTGCGGTTAGGTCTAAGTAATTCATGGGTGATTTGTCCACCATAGGATTTGATTCTCATCCTATATTTGAACATGCGCACAAGGAATTTTTGGCCCTTTCTCAGCCTGTTTTGGGTTCTGATATTAACCCAGCATGTCTCAAAGTTGAGTTGAGACCACCTCAGGGAAGGGTTGCAAGTCAGTGAATGGAATGGTACAAAGAGGTCCACTCAAGCGGGTTTACCAGTTCAGACTGAAATATGCTGAGTGGAGAGCAACACAAGGCTTTCAATGTACAGAATCTTCAGTGGCAATTAATATTTATTATTCTCTATTTAGTTTGCAGTATTTGCATGCCACCAAATTATAAAAACTCCAAAGCCTCATTAAAACTGTAATAGCAATAAGGTAAAATCAAATTAAAATTAGTTCCTGTAGCTGACCATTCGGATCTCAGTGAGGAGCTTATTCTATATCACCAGGAAAGCAAAACAAACAAATAAACAAACACATTTTAAAAAAAACTGCTTCCAGGAACAGAACCACTCGCATTCTGGATTAGTCTATACAGAACAAGCAGGTGATCCTGAATCAATTTAAAGCACTTGAAATATCTCAATTCCTATAGCGCTTCCTTGAATTTTACTCAAAAACTTACTGCAAGCCAGGGCAGCATCCATAGAGTCATTGTTAACACTATTAAATTAACACTTATCAATAACCAAACTAGCAATAAGCAATTGCGGTTTCTGAATACTCTTCTAGAGTAGATCCAGGTGGAATGCATTGCAGCCATCTGGAAGTAAAAAAAGTATGGGTAACTACTGACAGGTCCTGATACTCCCAAAAGGGCTGCAATTGGCTTATCAACCATAGCTCAGCACAATCACCTACAACTGCCACCTATTGATCTATGTGGAGCCACAAACCCCCTAACTACAAATCTATTCCTTTAGAGCAGGGGTCTTCAAACTTGGCCCTTTTATGACTTGTGGACTTCAACTCCCAGAATTCCTCAGCCAGCATGCCTGGCTGAGGAATTCTGGGAGTTGAAGTCCACAAGTCATAAAAGGGCCAAATTTGAAGACCCCTGCTTTAGAGTAAGTGTCACTCCCTCCGATGGCTGGGTGGAAGCTGTCCAGCACAGTAGGACAGAGGCTAGAGGGCAGAGATTGCTATTTTTCTCCTACATTTGATTAAAAGTTGGGTAGCAATCTCTCATATTTCATAAAAGGAACTGACCTTGTCCATTGAGACTCCACACAAATGATCAGGTATCTTCCTGCTTGGCCTTCAGCAAAATGTGGCAGGCCGCGTACACCAGAAGGTGAACGTGTGTTGGCATAAACGTCACCAATGATGCAAGACCAGAAACACCACGGAGCAAACCTAAGGAGGCATGAACATCCTATGGAAACCCCTGACCATCTGACCTGCCCACATTCTGCCAAGGGGAGGGGGGAGAAGAATTGGGAAGGTACAACAAGAAATTGTTAAGAGTAATTGGAGGGTTTTTGCAGCACCTAAGCAGAAGTTTGCAAGAGGACAAAATCTCAATATGGGTGTGGAAACAGAGCCAAAGAGCAACGGTGCCAAAAGTCTGCCCGTGTTTTGCAAGCTGCATGACTTTAAGAGCAATTTAAGAGAAACTGATTTAAGTAAAGCAAAGCAAAGCAAACAAAACAAACACTGTTCTGCCATGACAGCCCAGGCAAAGGAAACTTCCTTTTCTTTTGTCTGATTTGATAAGTAACTATAACTGCACACAATAAAGAATTGGGGGAAAGGGAGTAATAATCAAAATCAATCCTATTTCCTCATCATTTGCTGATTCCACATCCCACTCAGGAGTCAATATTCAAGAGAGTTACTGCATATATTTGTCTTATCCCTCAAAGACTACTAGGACTAGCAACCACAGGGAGTGTGACAATGGTGTCCCCATTTTTTAAAAAACATTCAAAATATAGTACTTGTATCTGCATAAACTCTGTTATGTCTTGTGGCTGTAATGCAAAAGTAAGCAAGTTCACCCCATGAAAATTTGGTTTTTAAACTTGATTCAGTTTTTCTTTTCTTTCAGATGAACAGCTTTCTTTTATAAAGTCATAACATTTTATCATTGTTTTGCTTGATGTAAACATTAAAATTAATAAAAGTAAGTGGAATGTTCTTAGCCAGCCATAACTTGAATGAAATTGTTTATTGTATCTATGGGTGAGTCACATAAATATATTTGCCATGAGAGGACTGTGATACTTCAAAATTTACAAACTGCATTAGTCTGCTGGGAACTTAAAGTAGCTCTCTTACATTATTGCCATTAAGCCCTCTGGAGTGATGTTTTGTCCTAAAATCATATGTTTAGATCAAGAAAATTAATGCTAGAGACATGTCTTAAAGATACATATATGGTACATTATTTTCAAAAAATAGAATAGCTGTGTTCATTCTATTTGTTTGTTTGTATCCCTGTGTTTATTATTTTTTTTATAAACAACTCAAGGTGACCAATAGCTAATATTCCTTCTTTCTCCTATTTTCCTCTCAACAACAATTATCCTGTGAGGTGAGTTGGGCTGAGAGAGAGAGTGACTGGCCTAAGGTCATCCAGCAGACTTTCATGTCTAAGGCAGGATTAGAACTCACAGTCTCCTGGTTTATAGCCTGGTGCCTTAACTACTTGACCATACTCCCTTTCTGGGGATATGTAATCAAGCCTTACAGATAATGTTATTGTGTGATGCTTTTCCATACTCTCTGCCTCTGCCACTAATTGGCAGTGGTGGGGAAAAGATTATACACTACAGCCCATCCTGCAGAAATCTACTGACATTACCAGAAAGAGGGAGCCCAGAGTTGTAGAACAGGAGTGATTCTGCAATTCTTAAAATGTTCACTTCCACTGTCAACAAAACTTTCCCATCAGCAAGGAATTCAATGGTTCTCTTCCCCCCCCCGCCCCCCATGACTGGACCGAAACTGGATGGATACATGGATAACTGGATCAATCAACAAAATAAAAATAGAGAAAAGTGCTTGTCAATGGGCTTGTTGCAGTACAAAAAAAAAAAGAACCCAACTCCAAAGCAATTCATTATTAATGCCCGAATATTCTTGCTAAACAGTTCTGATTATTTCACAAGAAAGAGGTCAAAGTAGTGGAGAAAGGAATTTAATCAAATAAACTCTCAATCTCTCTCCAAATAGCATTTTCATCCAGCAGCATGTAAATTCATCAGATGATGAGCTTTCAAACATACAGACAAGGTTAATCTGCTACCGACTGTTAAAACTTCTGGGATGTGCTATTGAATGGATTAAAAAAAAAAAAGTCTGAAGCAGCCATACTACTCCAAATTCCTCTTTTTCTTCTTCCTCAAAAAAAAAAGAAAAGAAAAAAAAGACCTAACATTACTTCTTAAAAATTCCAACTGGAGTCTCTGAAGTAGTTTTGTCAACTTCCCAAAGGATGATCTGCTTGGTTCTCACCCTGTCACTTGAAGAATGTTAATAGAAGTAAGGTAGCCTGGCTAAAAATTGAATATTTTAACATCGTCCTATATTTCTGGAATACACCTGTTTTCTTAAGCTGGAAATGATGGAACTCTACCAGAATCTTGCTCTGATATCTTTAAAACTAATTCTGTAAACTCTGGCTGGAGAATTGGCCTTGATTAAACAAATCATATGTCAGCCTGTCGTCTTCTAGTCTTAATCAATCAAAATTATTACGTAATATAAGGCTATATTTTAATTTGATCTTGCTTTATTTAGGAGAGATATGTAACCCATCCCCCCCCCCCAAAACTGGCTGTTTTTTTCTGGTATAAATATATATCATCATTTTTTTAAAAAAAATGGATTGTTTCAATTTGTTCTCCTTTTCATATTAAAAAAATGCTATGGGATAGAAAACAAAAAATCAGCAGAGAAAAATTGTTACGGGTTTTCTTGAGAGACAGACACACAAATAAGATATATACTTATTTGAAATACAATCAGCAGATGGCTATCTCATAAATTCTGAAGACTCCATGGCACGGACAATTGCTAGAGAATAATTCAGCCAAATTTACTTCCACAGAATGGGCCTGAGATAGAAGACAATGTTCACTTCTGTATATTCCTCGGAATAGCAGAGACAAGTAAATGTGCTGAATCCTCATTGTTTTCACAAAATGTTGTTGCCTTGTGCTGCTGCCAGATTTCCCCTATTTTCATTTGAACAACATTTCTGTCCTTGTTCATGCTGAACATAGATGCCTTCATTAAGGAGTCCCATAAGGAGTTAAAAATTATTCTGGCATTTTGTGCTCTCTATACATAAAACACCTTTCTGGAAAGTGAGATACTATCTTCTATAGGAAAGCTTTTTAAAAAAGCAAAAAACAACAGGGCAAAAAGTAACTGTCTAATTAGGAGCAAAATGATTGGCTAGTTCACGGACTCTATGACAGTTATGACAAATACATACATTGGCATTGCCCTAACCTCACTTCACCATTTGCAACACGAAGTTGGTATTTTCAGAAATGTGCAGAACACTGGGCTACAAAGCTTCACCTTGTCTGGTGCTATTTCATTTAATTTTTTATTAACTGCCTGAACATATGCCATTCTACAAGAGGGTAATAGTTACAAAATGTCAGCAGAAACATTTAAACTGCTAAAATGTAAATGATTTTATAAATTTGTAATGAAACATAATTGTGTGGGGGGGAGAGTAACAGAAAAACAGATACATTTTGCTGCACAAAGTGGTTAAAATTGCATCTTATTGGTCAAAAGTAGCAGAACTGTAAACATATTTTAATGAGCTTGACAGGCTGTGCTGATATAAAATGAGAGTCATAAGCTGAAAAAGTGAATTATATCATATTTTCTTTTCTAACATTAGGAAAATTCGCTCTTTCCTCAAAAAAAAAACAGTGGAACTTTGTATGTATTCTTAATTTATGACAAAGGTAAGGTAATTAAATGTATTACTTTCTTTTAAGACAAATACTCATACAAACACATACACAGAGAGACACACACATAACACACACACATACACACGTCATAGAAGATAATATAATTTGAAAGGTATATCTACACATCAAGGCAGCTCATCTCGCAAACGAACATTATTCGAATGTGGATAGCTGGATAGATGATGATAGATAGATAGATAGATAGATAGATAGATAGATAGATAGATAGATAGATAGATAGATAGATAGATAGATAGATAGATAGATAGATAGATAGATAGATAGATAGATAGATAGATAGATAGATAGATAGATAGATAGATAGATAGATAGATAGATAGATAGATAGATAGATAGATAGATAGATCGCTGGGTCAGTGATTTCAGACATGGCAAGAAGGAAGGAAGTGAATACAGCAAAAGAACTGAAATTTTCATTCCCCCCCCCCCCTGTTGTTTCTTAAGCCACCACACACAGCAACCACCTTCCAGTTAGGTTTGCGGGCAACCATCTTTAAATGCTTGAGCTGCTCTGTGTGGCAATGACAAGATTTGCAATTCTCTACGTTTATTTACACACCATCACCCCAACTAGACATCACATTGCAGTGGCTTGGTCACAGCTGACCCCAGGGTAGTCCCTGTCTTTGCCGATCCAATTTGATCATGCTCTCCAATTGAACTGCAGTCGTACAGCATAGGATGTGTGCCCATGACTCCACACCACAATAAAATTAGCAAAAGCTTGTCAGGGTATATTTTCTACTTTTATTGTGACAGACGCTGGACAAATATGTCTGCTTTTCAGAAATCCACAGAGATTTGTCGTCTCCTGAATTGCTCATGGTTGTGTCATGTTTGCTGCTTAGCATTATTCCTATGCTGATAAAGAAAAAGTACGTAAAAAACCTGCAGTGGTTTATTTCAGGGAAATATTAAATATGCCACGTGTTTTTCAGATGTGTTGCCCTGCATTGAATGGATGATGCTAATTGGTTCCCTTTTCTGTTTTTAATTGACTTGTTTTATAATTACTCCTGTTTCAGGAGTAACCACTAAAGATTAATATAAATATAACACAAAGGCAAAGGATTAAAAAGAAAAGGTCTTGTTTGTACCTTGCAAGAAAGAATAGAAATTTAAGTTTCAAAAGCTAAAAGTAAATGCAGGTTGTTACTTTCCATATGTATGGGAAAAACAAGACAGTTTAGCAAGTAAACTTAGGTGTTTTTTTTTAAAGAAGAGAGAGAACACTGTCTTTTTATTGACTGCCAGAAATAAATAAATATTTTCACCTCCTAGTAAACAATTAATAATTAATGTTTTGTGTATTAATTTGTGTATTAATATGTTTTCTAATTCTCTCCCTGCCCCCCGGCAGTATAATTTTGATTCAATATTCTTAGTAGTCCCAGCATCAAAGAGTTTCAAAAGCTCTGGGATCACTTCCTATTCCCTGGAAGACAGAAAGAAATCTAAAACCTAGTTAAATAAATTGTGCATTTATTCCTTTCCTTTTATGCACCATGATCTACATGTGGTCATTAATTATAAAGAGACTATTATAGCACCATATTTTCATTCAATATGATGTCCCAGTATATATCAAAGAAGTCCCATAATTAAAACAGAAGGGCCACAATGACAATTAAAATTACAATCTATACGGGGAAAGAAAGTACAGTTCTGCCATTTTTCACCCTGTCACTCTCCAGCCGATGGAAGATTCCAGTCACGTCTTGATTAAAGCCGCCTAAATGCTTCCTCACCAATGCTACCTCAAAAGCATTATCAGCACCTAAGCAAAAGCCTATGCAAGTATAATTTAATACGAAGCCCCGGTTTGCAAGTAATAGCGCATAAAGTGATATTTAAGTGGTGTTTTAAGCACACTTTGGATGGCTACAGCCGCTTTTTACTGGTAAATGCATTTCCCTTTGAGTAGTGATTATGAGTTCCTGGGTGAAGGTCTGCCTGTAAGCCTTACTTCCAGCTGCCAATCTTGGCTTCACCGGGAAGAAAAAGCCACATGATCACACCTTCTTCCTCCCCTCGGAGGCTGTCATAGCCAAAGCCCCAGCACTGCAAAACAATTTCTGCCTCACCCTTTCCTGCTTCTGCCTCTTCAGCCAGAGACCTCTCCCCTTGTGTACCCACTTACATTCTTGCCAACCAGCTCCCCAGCTGCACGCCACTTCCACGCAAACCCGCGCCTGCCTCGCCTCGCCTCCCCGCCCCAATTTTAATACTTAGCTTGGTAAACATCTGCCTTAATGGGATGCAAAGCTTTTTTTTTTCTGGGAGGGGAAGGGGGTAGCAATATGTATTTGCTACAATTTATTGTCTATAAAAGTCGCAGCGAGTGAATGATGACGGCTCAACTCTCTCGCCGGGTGCCTGGGTGCCTGGGTGCGTCCCTTCTAATAACTTTCAGCCAAGCACTTGCCATATGAAGCATGCAATGGAGACACAGAAGGGGTTTTGTATAATAAAAGGGTGACATGGTCATTTTTCCCCAGTTTTGCATTACACAGGCACACTCATGCATGGTGCTTTTTAAATTCTTATTATATGTGAGGTCAGGGGGTCGAATGTCAGAAAGTACTGTTAATTTCACGGGGTTAGGGGAAAGTAAATTCAGAGGGAATACAGATCACTTAGCACAGAGAAGTAGCTCCTCTGAAGTTTGTTTTTTACATTTGTTAGCCGTATCCATCCGCTGACGAACCATTGAGGCCACGGTGACATCGTGGACCCTCTTATAATAGCCTGACATGCTGCAGTGGGGGAAAGCACAAATCCCGGCACCCCTCAGGAGGGGCCAGCAAGAGGCTCCCCTGGAAGCAGTGAAGCACTCCAACTTCACACAACTGGAACTGAACAAAGCGGGCTGCCATTTGGGCCGCGAGGTTTAAATTATAGAGAAAGCAGTCAAGAGGCCTTAAAGTTCAATCTGACAAGAAATGTAAAATATATTTCTGTCTTCATTCTCTGGGAAGCGAGCATCTTGCGGTGGAGGAGATGGCTAGACAGAGAGGCTTTTTCCCCACCACCACCACCACCCCTTTTTCTTTTTTCTTTTTAAAGGGGTACTGAATGTAAAAATCAAGGATCTAATCATAAATGTTAAATCTCCAAAGGAAGTTCGATTCTGTGGCCAATAAAGCCTCTGAATATTAACACCTGTGGATCGGGGGGAAGGGGAGGGAAAGGAGCCAGAAAAAGAAACACAAAAGCGATGTAAACATTGTTCTGACTGTGGCACTAATAATGTGGGAAAGAGGCATAAAGAGCCACGTTATTTCTGCGAGGAAAGTCTATGCAGCACAAGCCGCCTAAACCATCTCCTTTTCAAAGATACACAACAGGGATCACTTGTGTTTGGTATTTTCAGCAGCTTTCCCGAGAGTTGAAATGGAAATGCCTGACTAAAATTGGGGTGTGCATTTGTGTGTAAAAGGAAGAATTCGCTTGCCCGAAGAACCCAGAAACAGAGAAAGAAGCCTGATTTTTTTTCTCCCCTCAAAGAAAGGAAATATTATCTCTACAATTATGCAACTGAGCGGGCTGCCACGGCCAGCTGGGCCCAGGTTTGGTTGGGCGATTTCAGTGTTATATGTTTGTCTTACGTCCTGCGCGGGGCCTGAATCAAAACCTCCAATTGGGCTCAGCTGCCCCTTTATAATTAAATTTTAATGACTTAGGCTGAATGTTTGGGGTTTGGCGCACATTTAGTAGTTTTAGCATTTAAATGATCTTGAATAGCCTCTGAAAGAAGGCAGCATTGCCTTAACCTACAGGGGAGAGGGGTATATTTCCTTGGGTGGTTTTGTCACATGATTATCAGCATCACGAAGGGCTGAACCAGCCTTTAGGAAGAGATGCCTTGGACTACTGCCACATTCAAAGATCTTTCAGAATAAAATCAAACATTCTTGACGGGAGGCAAGCTCCAAATGAACTTTCAGATTTTGCAGCCTAGCACACCTCTCCAGCCTTCTAGTTTTCATCTCCCCCGCCCTGGAGCTGCTGTAAACTTTGTCACTGTCACACAAGTCACTGTGAACCTTCCCCAACGTGAGCTCCCAAGGATGCCTGTTGCAAGATGAGATGCAAAGCTTTACACAGAACAGACCTTCTTGACACACTCCATGGAGAGGACAGTAGAGATAATTCAGATTTGGACATCCAGAAAACTGAAGCATCTCTCGAGCATCTCCTTTCCAAACCCCTTGGTAGAAGAACAGACCTCCAGCAAAGCAAGAGCTGGTGTTCTTCAATGCAGCACGCCAAACACTTCAGATCAGTTACTCTTTCTAGATAGGTAGTCTTACCACGCATTTAAATGTTTCTGTTCAGAAAAGAAGCCACTTGTGTTACACACACAGCATACATGACGTGGAACACGGAGCACATAGTTTTTCGTATTCAAAAATATAGCCAGTTTCTAATCCACATTGTTGCCACAATGCACAAGAAGGGGATTTTGATCCTTCCTTTCCCACCAGCAATCCTGCTTAATTTTTCAATGTGGGACACAAACCAAGTATTCCATTTGGCTCTTGATACGAGACTTTGCTAAAATGAACTGATTTTCAGTGGAGAGCAGCTAAGGGATGGAATAAATCTTCCCTCTCCTGCAGTCTGAAGGCTCGACCTGGCCTGCTGGAATAGGGAGAGAAAGAGTGATTGTTTCTGAGCAGAGAAAGCTCACACCCTAAGTTGTAACCATAGCCTGTATCCTGATTTTCAAGAAACTAAGGATGCAGCAATGTCATCCATTCTACTCGAAGCTGTATTTGTTCTACTTTTTGGGTTCTGGGCTTTGTTCTTTTGTTTTGTGATATGCCAGTTCTTTCTAATAATAATAATAATATAATAATAATAAAGTTGGAAGGGACCTTGGAGGTCATCGAGTCCAACCCCCTGCTCAGGCAGGAAACCCTATACCATTTCGGACAAATGGCTGTCCAGTCTCTTCTTAAAAACTTCCAGTGTTGGAACATTCACCGCTTCTGGAGGCAGGCTGTTCCACTGGCTAATTGTTCTAACTGTCAGGAAGTTTCTCCTCAGTTCCAGGTTGCTTCTCTCCCTGACCAGTTTCCATCCATTACTTCTTGTCCTGCCCTCAGGCGCCTTGGAGAATAGCTTGACTCCCTCTTCTTTGTGGCAACCCCTGAGATATTGGAATACTGCTATCATGTCACCCCTAGTCCTTCTTTTCATTAAATTAGACATACCCAATTCCAGCAAACGTTCCTGATATGCTTTAGCCTCCAGTCCCCTAATCATCTTTGTTGCCCTTCTCTGCACTCTTTCTAGAGTCTCAACATCTTTTTTACATTGTGGTGACCAAAACTGGATGCAGTATTCCAAGTGTGGCCTTACCAAGGCATTGTAAAGTGGCATTAACACTTCATGCGATCTTGATTCTATCCCTCTGTTAATGCAGCCTAGAACTGTGTTGGCTTTTTTGGCAGCTGCAGCACACTGCTGGCTCATATTTAAGTGATTGTCCACTAGGACTCCGAGATCCCTCTCACAGTTACTACTATTGAGCAAGGTACCCCCTATACTATACCTGTACATTTGGTTTTTCTTGCCTACTAATGATTAATAAAAGTTCCATGACCCATAATTTGGACGTTAGGATCTTATCATCTTTGAAAAGCTTGTGAGCCTTGAGGCTAGAGAATTGTCCATGTCAAAGAAAGCTCAAACCACCAATGTTCTTCCACCTGTACCCTTTTGCAAAAGTAAAATCATGGGCTATGTAGTACAGATGAACTCAGTTTACCCCAACCAGTCACCTTCAGTTTTACTGGGAGAATATAGGATTCTTGATTTTCTCTTCCACCTAAATTCAGAGTTTTTATTTTAGTGTGGATTCACTAAGAACAGAAGTCTTCTTCAGACATAAAGTATTCCACATTAATTCCTTTTCAATGCTGTGACCCATTATAAATGACCCTCGCTTACCTTACATGTGAATGCATCTGTACTGCACATACTTATATCTAAGGATTTATTTTAACAGTGTTTGTCACATATAGTGGTGGCCTTGTATAATTAAGAACTTGCCCTTCAGATTGCCTTTTCCTCCAACTATCTGGTTGCCTGAAGTTTAATCCTTCATTACCAGCTAAAACAAAATCACCAATTAGGCACATGAATACATCCGAATTAATCTCATTAAGGTGATGGCACCAAATAAATTGGAACTATTTTTGTGCTTTTACTGTGTTCCTATGGCTTTATCAGGCCCTATGGCCATATACAAAGACCTTACAGCTTAGTCATTTAGAGTCATTCGCTTGTGGACTAAATGTGGCATTACCATCGATGGCTGAAAATTGCTTTCAGCTTTTAAACTGCACTGACTAGTCTGTAGTTAATCTTAGATCATTCACTCGCAAAATTAAATGAGCCAGAACGATGGTCTCTCTTTCTTCTTCCCCCTCCTTTTTTTTCTTTTTTTTTGTAAAATAATACATCACAAAACACTTATTTGCCCTACCCAAAAGAGATTTCAAATTCATTTAAACTCTCATAAATCAGCACTGGGAATTTTTAATTGTGTTTCGTAGCACAGGCATAAACTCTCTTTTTCTGAGCACATCATTGCTAACAATTTACATATGGAATATAGTATCTAGCCCGACAAATGATGTACACTTCTATTCTCATGTGATGTATGTGGGAACCACATGATATTTGTTATTGAGAATCAAAGCCGAACTGCTTGGACTCATTTACATAAATCATCCTGAAGACTTTTTTTTTTTTCAAATGTACATGCCTTTAACACTACACAGTGTTTTTTGTAATGCTCATCAAAAAGGCATAAACTTAAGAATTAAAATTCTTTCACAGCTTCCTGGGCCATTTCAGCAAGGACATTTGGACAGATATTGAATAGAAATGTGACACACAATTAAATATATTCTTTAAAAAAACAATTCAAGTAATTCATTGTTCTTGTGATATTACAGCTAGTGGAAATTAACTAACTTATTTATTAATTTTAACCCCTCCTTTACCACTTTGTAAGTGGCAAACATACCTAATACTCCTTCCTCTTCCTATTTTCCCCACAACAACCCTGTGAGGCGGGTTGAGTTGAGAGTCACTGACCCAAAGTCACCCAGCTTCTTTTTATGCCCAACTTGCTAAATGTAACTAAATAGTAAGTAACTTGCTAAATGGCCATAAGTAGAGAAGACTGGGTGAATTGATTCCAAGTTTACCCTCAACTTTAAAAGATAAAAACCCAAACTAAAACCTTTTAGAACAGAGGTCCCCAATCTTTTGGGCACCGGGGACCGGTTCCGTGGAGAAAGTTTTTTCCACGATCCGGAGAGTCCGTGGTTTTGTGTGCTGCCTTTGGGCTTTGCTTGTTTGTGCGGACTGGTTGCTGGCAAGCTGCGGCCCAGTACTGGTCCATGGACCGGGGATTGGGGACCCCTGTTTTAGAGGTTTTAGATTCACCATGACAACAAAGGAATGTTCCTTAAAGAAAAGACCTCCCCAAAATCTACTTTCCACTATTGTTCTACTATTTTTATCCCATGTAATTTTTTTCCTCTCTGTTCCTGTTGGATTGGTCTTTCATCAGGCAACTTCAGTCATTCAAGGAAAAACAGAAAACCGTAGAAACAGAAGAGATGACTTCATCTCCAAATGTCACCAGGATATTCAGCACAGTGAAAACATGTCATGGGTTGGTTCAGTGGTTCTGTGGAGGCCCACTGTGTATTGGGGTCACATCTTGGAAATGAGCAGCATGCCCCCTGGTCACATAAGCTACCCAGTTGATGACAGATCAGGTGTGTGTGGGGGTGGGGGTGTCTTGTTTTCAGGAAATGCAGCCTTAGCCCAGGCAAAAATTACTTCATCTCTTAATCATAAGCAAAGCTGCCAAATGCTCAGATCATATTCTTTTAAACAATGCTTAAACATTAGCAGTCTCTTCTTGAACCTCAATTTAGTAGGAAAGCAGAATTCCACAACCTGACATCAGCTCCCCTGAAATCAGCAGGAATAATAATCCAGTAAATACAGAATTTGTCAAATAACATGCAAATCTTCCACAAAAGGAGGTAAATAGGATATTGCTTTCTTTCTTTATGAAGTGGTAATATGGCTTATTTCCAGTGTTAATTGGAAAAGAATGCTAATTGCCATTATAGGCATAATGATGCCAGTTACAAGTACAAAAGCTGAGTATAAGAGCACAGAATCAAGTGCAAGAGCAAAGAATCCAGAGGGAAAGACTTTAATGTCTTTGTAAAATTCTACCTAAAACTTTATTCCTTTAATCTGCCTGTTAAATAATCCAATTAATTGTTCCTTAAAGTAAGCATCAGATAAATTCATTTGTTTTCAACTCTTCAAGACGTTATTCAGAATACATTTTGTAAGGATTTAGTCTACTGATCCAAATGTAACTTTCTCCATCTTAGCCCCTTTCTGGGATGTCGTTCCTCTGATATAATGATACATCTTGAAAACTGATCTTCATCAAAGCTCATCATACATTAGGTGACTTTCTTCTATACGATTGTGTGAGGAATGAATGTTTTGCTTAGTTATACTGTTCAGATAGGAGAGATTTCATTCATTCTTTAAAACAAAAGTAACTTTCCAACTATGTCATTAAAAACTTATCTGTTAGTTGTTTGCATTAGAGGGGGGAGAGGAAAGTCCCCTATTTTGTTTATTCTGTAAAATATTTTCCCCTATCTTTCCCTTCTTCTCTCTCTCTCTTTTTAATAGCCTGAACCAAATAATTTCTCATTTTTACAGGCTTCACTTCCCTTTTCTCACAGTGAATAAATTGCAACTTATTTCCATGAAATTCACAGATGACACAGATCTTTATTTTGCATAAAGGCATAAAGAAGTGTCTAATATCTTCAATATTCATCTGCTAAGTGGACATTTGCATCGGTTTGGAAGAGGGAGGGGAAGAAAGAGAGCCACCACCCTCCCGCAGTGACAGCTGTACAAAGGGATGACATCTGACAGCTGTGACAATGCTGAAGGCAGACGCCGATGACTCGTTGCATCCATGATCCAATTACAGCACACATCCCTCTGACAGACCCAGCAGCTTGACTTCAGCATTTGGAAGGACAGTATTGATCTCTTGTCAGAGACCAGTTGCCTGCCTGCAATTGTGCATTGCTGAACTTTGAAAAGCTACAGCACCCTCTTAAATGATAGGGGCAGGCAGGTTAGAGGATGCAGGTACAATGAGAGGGGCAAAGGCTATCTGCTAAATGCTCTAAACTTGAACAAATCATAACCATATGACAGTCCAATCATACGCAAGTAGCCAAGCTAATCTAGCCGGCTTGCCGCCTGTACTAATGGAGAGACAGCTCTTGGAGGTTTGCTGGGTGATCTTCCTTGATGAAAAGGCCACTGCAATTAGCACAGGCTGGTGGGTTGTGCTGTGTGACAGGATACAGGAGGCTGTAATGGCAGCTGCCAATAACTCAAACTTCTAGGAAACAGACAATTAGGCCTCTGATCCTGACACAGCTACGCCTTCCGCTCCAGACCTCTCTGCTCTCTCCTTACGGCATAGTCCACGAGGTCAGGATGTTACAAATCCCACCAGACAAACACAACTTGGGCAAAAGGCCAATTCTTATTATTACCACTATTACTGTGATTCTCTCTCTGTGTGTCCACATACAGAGTGTGTGTGTGTGTGTGTGTGTGTGTGTGTGTGAACGAGGAAAAGTGTGTGCGTGTCAGAGAGCATACATGATACACTCTCAACTTACCTTGAGAGCGCACCCAATAGGACACAATCAAAACTTATTCCTGATTACAAAATATTTAAAAGGGAAAAATCACTCTATGTGTTAAAAAAAAAAGTTTGACCCAAATGTCAGTGCCTAAAATGAATCTATATATTTGTGCAACACAAATAGACCCAAACACTTGCTACAGCTATAATGAAAACCTATAATGTAAAAAAATCATATACATTACATCCTGGCAAAATAATAATTTCTAAAAGTTATTTTACAGATACAAAGCAAAACAGTTATGATTATGAGCTCTGTAATTTGGTACTTTGATGGACCTCTGCTTGTCTTTTTCTTGTGCATACGAAACTCCCATTGAATTCAAGAATCCTTGATGTCTGAAGTATAGGTTGACTGCATGTTCAATACATAAAGTTGAAAAGTTTAGCAGAAGATTCAGAAGACTCTCAAAAGAAAACTTCTGCCAGGAAACTTCTCAAGAAGCTCCCTAACATCTATTTAAATGTTTGTGCATCTACATTTTGAACATTCCAAGTGAACACAATTCTCAAAAATGGTAGAATCTGTCAGACCTACTAGTCAAAGAGAGTAGTAACCCAGGAAATCAAAAACTACTTTTATTGAGATGGACTATAATGACAGAATCTTCCAAATTGGATTGCACTGTACTTCCCCTTCCTTCCTATACTTCAGTGAATTAGGGAGGTGTTTCCTCAGAAGGTGCCTGAGCTGATTCTGAATGTTACCTTGGGCTAGACCTTAAAAATGCTTCAGCCATTCTTGCCTGAGTAATGGTTCTTGCATAATGCCATTAAAGTCATCTTACTCTCTATGGAACTTGCATTTCAAGTCACTTCACAATATGAGATGCATACTTAAAAAAAATTAAAGGAAAGATTTAGGAGGGATAATCTTGTTTACACAAGGGATTTGGCTAAAAAGGTTGCTTATACCTTCAAAGTCCATCTCTTCTCTATCCAAGAAACATATCTATTTGTCGTGGGTTACTGGAGATCACATACCACCAGCATTTTGAATCCCCCAAGACCATCTGGGTTCAATTACCCTGAAGTTCTCTTAACACTTAACAAGATCAAGGACAGGACTGTGTGTGTCATGTGATGACACTAACCCAATGGACTAATCCTGGAAACTAGATCAGACTTACTTTACTTTAACCTCAAACAAGCCTGGAATTTGGATGAACCACATTCTCCCAAGCATTTCTCCCATTTCTCCATCTGATTGTGGGGAAAATTGATTGTGACATCTTCTCAGCGTCATCTTGGAGGGTTTAGAAAATAAATTCGAAGTTTCGATGTGCTGCTGGTACATGGGAATAAATAAGTGGATCAATAGAGCAACTGGCTCAGCTACGTATAGGGTACAAATACAGCTCGTCATTAGGCTGATCAGTTAGTGAGGTCTCTAAGACAATAGTAGGGAACACATGAAAGCTTTATGATGAAACTGTTATTGATTTGCACCTAATGGATACACTGCTGTGGGAATTCCTGATTTATCACCCTCCCAGAATTGCCCAGTTTTTTTCCTTGATCACTACGATCAAGTATGATCGCAAATATTCTATGAATGTCTCAGAGTACTGAACTCTTATGAGCCTCCCCAAAGTCCTTTCTCTACAATCTTCCCTGTATGTCCAAAGGTGCTTTTTCATGAGGCAACTGGACTTTCTTGTTTTTCTTTGAAGACGTTTCGCTTCTCATCCAAGAAGCTTCTTCAGCTCTGACTGGATGGTGGGGAATGGAAAAATTTATACTCCTTGCAGACAGCTGTTCATTTGCATTCCCCTGTGTGGTTTTTGTTAGATTTTTCTGGCAGACCCTGCCTAGATCCCGGCTGGGTGAGTGTCATCTCTTTCACCTTTGAATCCCTAATCTTTATATGTTTCCAAAAAAAAAAGTTGTGAGCAGAAGAAATTTGAAGAATCTATTTTTTTTCCTAATTCTGAATTTGGGGGATGGAATGGGATTTATATCAATCATGAGGAACTTAATAACTTTTCCTCTATGTGAAACATAGAGTGAAGGAATAGAATCTCTGACTCTATCATCAGCTTTTCAGTCTCAATTGCTGTGCTTCCTTCACTCTCCCTTTTTAGAAACCGAAGCAGTTCATTGCATAGCTTGAACTGCTTCGGTTTCTAAAAAGGGAGAGTGAAGGAAGCACAGCAATTGAGATTGAAAAGCTGATGATAGAGTCAGAGACTCAATAACTTTTCCTCTATTAATTGGCATTGTGCCTTTATAATCCTCATTGTTTCCTTTCTTTAATCTCTGGAATAGGATTCAGAGTTAGCCATGACATCACGATTTTGTTGTTTTTCCCACAATTTTAATAATTGCATTTCTGCATCTCACAGTATTACTATTAGCTTTACCACACAACCCAAGAGTTTACAAGTCTTCTCTCTTGGAGTGGAGACAAGCCACTTTGCAAAATTGTTCCTCTCAAGAATTTTTAGTCATGTTCCAGAGAGACTTACTCACTGAAAGTAGAGAATAGTGGCAGAGAAAACAAATAAAGACAAATAAAATAGGTCTTGAGCAAAAAGACAGATTCAAAACTCTTGAATGAATCCCTCTTACGTATTCTATTTATTTATTTACTTGATTGATTTAGAGACCCATCTCACTTTTATGTGACTTTAGGCAGCTTACAATAAACAAAATAAGAATACAAAATACATAACAGGAAACAAAAATAAAAATACATAGCAGTTGGATATGACCTACGTCCTAACCTATCATCCATTCAACTAGGGAACAGGGCCAGGGCCAGGGAACAGGGCCAGGGCCATGCCCAGGGCCTCAGGCTTAAGTACCAAGTCAAGTTTTTAAGACCTTATGAAAGGCCAACAAGGATGGGGCCAATCATGGCCCCCTTGCTGAGAATTTAGGATGCTGATGTCCAGATGAGGATGACAATTTATTCTACATATTCATCAGTATGTCCATTGTCCATATGTGAATCCTGAAGTTGCCCCAAACGATACTCTGTCACATTCCAGGGGAGGTACTGAAAGCTTCTGGGGAGAGATATTCTGTAGATATTCTACAACTGTAGAATAAAACACAGCAATAAAAAGGGAGATGCTCCAAAAACACTCAGTGAAGTGAATATTAAGAGTCCGTAGGCGAGGAGGTGAAAAATAACATTGAAGATTGAATAAAGCAGGGCTCTTCAAGTTTTTTTGTATCAATTTTTTTTTAAGTTAAGAAAAAAAATCCCAGAATGTAAAACATAATATAAAACTGTAAAAAAAAAAATGTAAAATAATGTTTGATTTCTTAATCTGTATCATGCAAAATATTCTAACTCGGAACTTATGGGCATTTATTGAGTATGTTTATGTAAATACGGGTAGTCCCAGACTTACCATCACAACTGAGCCCAAAAATTATGTTGTTAAGTGAGAACTTTGTTAAGTGAGTTTTGGCCCATTTTACGACCGTTCTTGCCACAGTTGTTAAGTGAATCACTGCAGTTGTTAAGTTAGTAACATGGTTGTTAAGTGAATCTGGCTTCCCCATTGACTTTGCTTGTCAGAAATTTGCAAAAACCTATCACATGACCCTGGGACATTACAACCGTCACAAATATGAATCAGTTGCCCAGCATCCAAATTTTGATCACGTGACCATGGGGATGCTGCAATAGCCATAAGTATGAAAAATGGCCATAAACCCCTTTTTTCAGTGCTGTTGTAACTTCGAATAGTCACTAAATGAACTGTTGAGGGCCATGTGTAAAAGAAAGTTGGGCCAGAGGTAGATCTGTAGATGAGAGATTCAAAAGAAAAGTTTGGATTAAGTTCTGTTTGTGGAAAGTACATTTAATGATTATGATGCTGGTGTAGTAACATACCGCACCACTTTGGTGTTCATTGGAACCACCTGAAAAACAGGTGAATCCAAAACAATGTATAGGGAGACTGCAAGTGTATTTACCTACAGCAGGGGTCTTCAAACTTGGCAACTTTAAGACTTGTGGACTTCAACTCCCAGAATTCTGGGAGTTGAAGTCCACAAGTCTTAAAGTTGCCAAGTTTGAAGACTCCTGACCTACAGTTTAATTTAGTTTAGCTAAAATCAGTTCAGTCTCCAACCATTCCTCTGCTTTCATTTTACACCCATTTGTGAAAATGGGGGCAAAACTGAAGCAAGACAATCCTAAATAGGATCCACAATTGTCGAGGGAGAGCCATCTTGTCCTTATTTTCGTCTCCTTTTCTTCTTTATCTTTGACTTACAACCACAGTTGAGCCCAAAATTTTCATTGTTAAGATCTTTCTTGCCCCAATTGTTAAGTAAATCGCTACAATTGTTAAGGTAGTAGCTTGGTGAAGTGAATCTGGCTTCTCCATTGACTTTGGTTGTCAAAAAGTCATGAAAGGTAAACACATCACCCCGGGGATATTACAACTGCCATAAATACATGCTAGTTGTCAAACATCCAACTTTTGATCACGTGACCATGAGGCTGCTGCAACAGACACGAGTGTGAAAATCGGCCATGTCACTTTTTCCAGTGCCATTGTCACTTCTAACAGTCACTAAATGAACCTGTAGGCATATGGGCAGGTGAGCAGCACAGAAGCTCTTCACTTTATCTTCTTGTTTAATGTATGGTGATTGTCTGACAGTGCTATGTTTCATGGTATCATTATTAACCAAGAATTCTCCTACTATTTGTCAATGAACACATGTGGGAGTCTCTTTTTAAAGAGGGGGAAATAACAGATGAAAAAACCACCATCACCCCAAATTTCAACAAGAGTTGTTTGCTACTGATGGAAGGGGAAATAAGCAGACAAAAAAAAATCACTCTGATTTTCTGAAAATATTATTACTCCATCACTTATCAGAGTAGCTTCTTTAAAGGGACAGTGTTTGGGGGCTAAATAAAAATGAAAACAAGCCATTCTTAGAAAGAAAACCATGTGGAAAAGTTTTGAGCATGCTTCATTAATACCTCATTATTTTGTTCTGAGCGGAAGACTTCTTTTGATTGTGGCACTCCTTCCTGGCAACTCTTAATTGTTGACATTAAAAAAAAAAATGCTGAGCTGAGCAAAGAGGAATGTTGGCTACAGTGCACACTTTACTTCTGAGTCTCAAAAATTAAGCATAACTGGCACGGTAGCTTAATAACCTCTCTCAAGAACCATAGTTCAATCCCTTGTGCCATTAGAAAGGTTAGGCATTTAAATCTTGGCAAATAGGCAGTTTATGAATGTCTCTGCACACAGGCAGTAGAGTCAATATAGAAAATCTAGAAAAGGACAAGAACTACTCTTCTTTAAAAAAAAAGAGAAGGGTTATATCGAGACTATCTTCCTCCTGGATAGGAGAAGTGTGATTTATTATTTAATATTAATATTTTTATTTCATTCTTTCTGCTAATAAGTCAGCAAAGGATGACAGGCCCAGGTGAAACGAAAAAAGCAAGAAGAAAAATCCAAGAACAAATAGCAAAACTAGTCTACAAACGGTAAAAAAAAAACCAAAAAACCACAACAACAATTAAAAGGTCAAATTATGACACGCAGAGAGACCACTTCTTTCGGCATGGACTTCCAATAAGAAACATTTGTATTAAAGTCAAGATGTTGAATGTGTGAAAGATATGTTCGAATGCAAACGATCAACGTGACCATCAGTTAATTCAAATTAAATAATTAATAAAATATTAGCTGAGCACAAAAGGAAAGGTCAAAGTCAAGTTTAGCATTTTCAGATTTAAAATACTGTATTGGACTTTATAAAGTTCTTTTTCCTGTATTTTGCAATCACTACTTTCAAAACTTGGAATATCTAAAAAATAATACAGAGTAATAATAATAATAATAATAATAATAAAGTTGGAAGGGACCTTGGAGGTCATCGAGTCCAACCCCCTGCTCAGGCAGGAAACCCTATACCATTTCAGACAAATGGCTGTCCTTCTCTCTTAAAAACCTTTCCATTTTGTGAGCATTCACCACGTTCTGGAGCAGGTTGTTCCCACTGTGATGGTTCTAACTGTCAGGAAGTTTTCCTCATTCCAGGTGCTTCTTTCCTTGATAGTTTCCACCATTACTTCTTTGCCTGCCCAGGCGCCTTGGAGAATAGCTTACTCCCTCTTCTTGTGGCAGCCCCTGAGATATTGGAATACTGCTATCATGTCACCCCTAGTCCTTCTTTTCATTAAACTAGACATACCCAATTCCAGCAAACGTTCTTGATATGCTTTAGCCTCCAGTCCCCTACAACCGAATTAAATCAAGTCAGACATTTATTACAGTCAGACATCAGTAACATCACTTTTTTCTGTCCCTTCACAGTTGACTTCTTGTTAGGAATTTCTCATTTTTCTCTCTCTTTTTTTTTGTTGTTGAAGCAGTACAAAGACATGTTTCTTCTCATTGAAGAAATCACCTGAAGTAAACCTCTTCTCCTATCAGACAATATCTTTGTAATAGGAATTCTGTTGTTCTGCATGTCATTCTCAAATTCCTGCAATCCACCACCATTATTTTATAGAGCTGATTCATACAACGGCCTTCCTCTTTGGTGATATCCCTCAGCCATCATGAGTTGTAAACATTTGACTTATTCACAAGCTTTATGACTATAAAAGAGTTGCTCTGAGAGTAAGATGGATGGTCTCTAAATTTCATAAATAAATAAACTGTCTAACTGAAATAATTATTACGGTTCATTACACCTTAATGCACATGGTGAACACCAATCCTTCAAGATGGTAGCCAATAAGGAAATAGATTAACCACTAGTCAAGAATAAGAACTAAAAAAAGGGACTCAAAATAATAATCACGTGACCACAAATTTTAATCCCATAAATTAGCACATTTATGGTATGTTGAGCCATAGTGGTGCAGTGGTTAGAATGCAGTATTGCCGACTGCCAGCAGTTCAATCCTGACTGGCTCAAGGTTGACTCAGCCTTCCATCCGTCTGAGGTCGATAAAATGATGATCCCAGATTGATGGGGGCGATATGCTGACTCTGTAAAAACTACTTAGAGATGGTGGTAAAGCACTATGAAGTGGTATATAAGTCTAAGTTCTATTGCTATTGCTACTGATTCAAAAATTGTTGCCATATGTTACATTATTTTACCCAACTGAAGGTTGCAATCAAACAGATACAGGAGATTTATTAGTATGTAGATAGATAAGTCATTTTTCACTCATTTGTAAGTCATTCATTAATCTAATTTCTGGTAGCTGTTTTCTTTAGATGCTTTCATTTTAATGCTCATTGGTTAAATTTTTGGAAAAGATGATAACATTCTCAAAAACGCATTTTAACAAGGAAGTCCATTCGGCTTCATGTATAAGCTCAGGAAATGTGACTTGGGGAAGTTCATACAAAGTTCAGGACTGAAAGAGTTGTTGTCCATCACTACCATGTGCACATTTCCCCCTTGCAATAGATTCAAAGGCTACATTTCTAGTTTAGGGCTCTACCTTTTTTCTATTTCACTGCTGCTACTTTCTGATTTTAGAGCAATCTAATCAATTAAGTTTATGATGTCCATCACTGAATGCTAGTAATGAAATCACATTGTTTTGATGTGATCAGATACTAAACAGCAATAAGAATACATGATTATAATTTCAAAATACATGTGGCCATTTTCACACGAACTGGTTATTTGCACAATGAACATTATTTGTCAAAGACCTGCTGAATTACATAAGACCTTGTTTTTAAAAAGCTACACTGTTTTTAAATTGAAGAGTCAGTTTTGTATAGTTCTTCCAAAAGTAAAACAGAAGAATACAACCTACTCAAATTTTCTGATGATGGGAATTCTGTCCTTGGAATTTTCTTACTACTGTACATCTATTTATTTCATACTATTCCAATAGCTTTTAGATAACAGTCAACATTCTGTATTTATCCCAGTTTTCAGTGCTATTTTTGGTGACAGTTTTGATATAGGTTGACTGAAAAACTGAACTTCTGATGTTGAAACGACAGTTCTCCTTTGGTTGGTTGATCGTTGTTGTCAGATAGATAAATATTTTGTAGAATTATATAGAATGTAAAAATCCTATTGAAACCCATAGACATAGCCAGTGAAAGAACAGCACTGAAAGTTAAAATGTCTAAGATACACAGAATCATACTGCCCACTTTAATCTTTTGATCAAGTCAAAGTAACCTGTGGTAAAATGCAGTTTATACTTTTTTCTTTTATAAGTATAATTTAATCTATAGCCCCTTCCTAAATCACTTGCAAAGAGTTTAACATATATATATTTGCACTGATTTCCTCCCCAGAGCCCTCTCTCCTTCTCTGTCTTTTTATAGACTCCTTGACATCAGTACACATGAATGTTATACACCAAAACCACTATACTTGAGAACTGCTGTGCCTGGTAATGCTAAAGCTTTTTCAGTCCATTCCTAAAGCCATGTGGAATTAGACGTTATTGGGAGTATAGAATGAGACAACTAAAATGTTCCTCAAATAATAAGCTGCTTTTGATAATGTATTAAGAACTGGAGTTTGCAGAAGGTTAGGGTTTTATTTATTTTATTTTATTTTATTTTATTTTATTATTTTATTTTATTTTATTTTATTATTTTATTTTATTTTATTTTATTTTATTTTATTTTATTTTATTTTATTTTATTTTATTTTATTTTATTTTATTTTATTTTATTTTATTTATTATTTTATTTTATTTTATTTTATTTTATTTTATTTTATTTTATTTATTTTAGTTTAGTTTAGTTTAGTTTAGTTTAGTTTAGTTTAGTTTAGTTTAGTTTAGTTTAGTTTAGTTTAGTTTAGTTTATTATTTTATTTTTTTATTTTATTTTATTTTATTTTATTTTATTTTATTTATTTTATTTTATTTTATTTTATTTTATTTTATTTTATTTTATTTTATTTTATTTTATTTTATTTTATTTTATTTTATTTTATTTTATTTTAGTTTATTTTAGTTTATTTTAGTTTATTTTATTATTTTATTTTATTATTTTATTTTATTTTATTTTATTTTATTTTATTTTATTTTATTTTATTTTATTTTATTTTATTTTATTTTATTTTATTTTATTATTTTATTTTATTTTATTTTATTTTATTTTATTTTATTATTATTTATTTTATTTTATTTTATTTTATTATTTTATTTGTTGATTTAGCTGAGCGTGTTGCTTCTTCACTAGAGGTTAAAAACTGCTTTGTTTGTGGAGGCACTAACATGGGAGAACAATGGCCATGGGAAGCTCGAGAGATTCAATTGGACAATATTACTTCTCATTTCAATTTGACTTGGAAAGATAAGGACCGTCCAACCGAATGGGCCCTCCATTCCATCATTATGGCCCAGAATTGCATTATTAGACCACAGTCCAACATTGCATATAAGGAATTTGTTGGAGAAACTCTCTGCGAGGGAGGTCGGTTCTGCAATAGTACTTCAACCAACTGTACTTGAGAGGGAAATGAGACTGAACCATCCACCTCTTTCCCAGCCAGCCTGTTGAAATGTTTATGGTCCAAAAAACAAGATGCTTTTATTTCTTGGCCCACTCCTGATAATCTTTATTGGATTTGTGGAAGTTCAGCATAGGCTGGGCTGGAGCATGTGTCTTGGGCCATGTGAAGCCTAGGTTTTTCCTTTTGCCCATCTCTCAAGGCGAACAATTGGGTGTTCCTGTGTATGTTGATGCTGGAGATCCTGCAGATAGAAAGACAAGGGATGTCTCAAATATTCAGATAGGAAATTGGAAAGATGATGAATGGCCACCAGAACAGATAATCCAGGTATATGGTCCTGCAACGTGGGCACCAGATACCGGACATCTATTTCCACGCTTAATAGGATAATTAGATTACAAGCAGTTTTGGAAATCATCACGAATGAAACCAGCTCTGACCTTTTGGCAAGAACTGATACTCAACTCCGAACTGCTGTATACCAAAATAGATTAGCTCTGGATTACCTATTGGCTAGGTAAGGTGGGGTCTGTGGAAAATTCAACCTTAGCAATTGTTGTCTCCATATTGATGACAGTGGAAAGGTCATTGAAGAAATCACAGACAGAATGCGCAAATTGGCTCATGTCCCTGTCCAAACATTGACAGGAGCACTGGATGTTGGAGGATGGTTTTCGGGTATGTTTGATAATTGGAAAAGAATCCTGTTCATTGTGGTTTTGGCCTTAGGAGAGTTGTTGTGCTTACCATGCCTTATTCCGCTTATTCAAAGAATTGTTAGATCCACTATACCTGGATTGACTTTTGCTGCTACTCCTGTTTTTAACAATAAGGCTATGGTTTTAAGACTTTTACCTTCTGATTATACCCCCCTTTTCCAGGGTTCTTAGTGCCTATTCAGCTTTTATATTAAAAAGGGAGGAGTGAAGGGATTTTATTGTGCTGAAGATTTTAGTATGTTTAAGTTTGACATTAGCAGCTACTTTATATATAGTAACCATTTTATATTGATACTTGTAGTGTTATCATGTAATCATTGTTTTGTTATTTTGTAATCATTATTTTGTAGCCAATTGCCTGAGCAGATGCTTTATGTATATTGGAAAAGTAAAAGTCTCATGTTAAACATACAGGAGATTGCTTACATGAATAGAGCACGGTAAGAGGAGGGGGAAATGGAGTTACAGATGGAGCCTGGGTTGTTGTGTATGAGTCATCGTCTTGGAATTGTTTTTTGGTGCTATCTTATGCCTGGTACAAAGACCTGATCTTTTTGTTCTGGAAAGGTATAAAAGGTGGAAGACATCTTTCCTGGTTGTCACCTTTATTCCTTTACCAGCCATGAAGAGGAATTGGGCAACCCCTCTCTGTTTTGATCAAAATAAAGTTGTAATTCTTTGCTGAAACCTCGGCTCAGGAGTTTCTTTTGGCTCTTTTAAATTCCTGAGTAACGCTGGGACAATTGTGAGGCTAAGTGGATAACCTTACAATCCCAAGAAATGGGTTCATCCACATCATAAGGGCCTAGGTTTGATGTTGTGATGAAAAGAGGATGCAGGAGTATTAGGTATATAAGCCACCCTGAGTTGACCAAAAATAAATATGAGATAAAAAGAGATAAGAAGAAATAATCTGTATTGACATGCGGTACAATCCTCAATTAAAATCACCTTATACTAATTCTAGCCCTGGCAAAAAAGACTTACATAAAATAATTAACAGAGCGTGGAGTAAAGAAACATTGTTTTATTCAGTGTAGAGAACTGACTAGAAATAAAGCTGGGATAAGCAGGAAGGAACGTTGACTTTCTATGATCCATCACAATCTTCTGCAATACTGTGCACGAAAAATGAGCTCTGCCGTGGGCGTCATAGCTTTAAGACAACCATGAACAAAGATACTCTACCATAATTTTCAGCTAGCTTATGCAAGTACCTTAAGCTTATCTCCACCTTCTAGTGTGGAAATAATGTCTAGTTGGGCAGGAAATAGATACAAGTATATAAATGACATCATGAAATCAAAAGAAAAAGCTGCTGTTAGCTGAATGAAGTGAGTGAAGGCAAAAGACGCTTTTTCAAAAATAGTAAGCAAAAAGGAATATGGGGTGTGTGTCTCTGTCTGAGTGTGTGTGTGTGTGTGCACAAGCTTGCATGCATGTGTGAAGGGTGGGGAGCAAATGGGAATTGCTTGTCAATACTTTTATTATTGTCATTATTCTGCTGCGATCAAGGCATCTTTCAAAAGCAAATGCTCTGTCATGGATAACTGGTGGGCTTCCAAATTTTGCTGAATTGCCACATTCAATATTACATCCCTGGGATTGTGGTTGGATTTTCTCCAGCTGTGTTGTTGCAGTCCTTTTATCAGACATAGTCATAAGATGGCAAGACATATGACTTTTTTTTACCACTACTAGCCGCAAAAAAGGCTATGTTATACAATGATATATAGAATGCTCAGATTGCTCACATGTTAAAGATTTATTTTTTATTTAGCATTATTGTAGTAAGATCACATGAAGTGTTAATACCACTCTACAATGCCTTGGTAAGGCCACACTTGGAATACTGCATCCAGTTTTGGTCACCACGATGTAAAAAAGATGTTGAGACTCTAGAAAGAGTACAGAGAAGAGCAACAAAGATGATTAGGGGACTGGAGGCTAAAACATATAAGGAACAGTTGCTGGAATTGGGAATGTCTAGTCTAATGAAGAGAAGGATGAGGGGTGACATGATAGCAGTGTTCCAATATCTCAGGGGTTGCCACAAAGAAGAGGGAGTCAAGCTATTCTCCAAAGCACCTGAAGGCAGGACAAGAAGCAACGGATGGAAACTAACCAAAGAGAGAAGCAACCTAGAACTAAGGAGAAATTTTCTGACAGTTAGAACAATTAATCAGTGGAACAACCTGCTTCCAGAAGCAGTGAATGCTCCAACACTGGAAGTTTTTAAGAAGAGATTGGACAGCCATTTGTCTCAAATGGTATAGGGTTTCCTGCCTGAGCAGAGGGTTGGACTAGGTGACCTCCAAGACCCCTTCCAACTTTATTATTATTATTATTATTATTAGTATTAGTATTATTATTAGTATTATTATTATTATTATTATTATTATTATTATTATTATTATTATTATTATTATTATTGTTGTTGTTGTTGTTGTTGTTGTTGTTGTTGTTGTTATTATTATACAGAAAAAAGAAATGAAAAATAAATTTTAATAGTTTTATGAACAATATAACTTTGAATAAAGATTTCAAAGTAACATTAACATTGATGTTGATCAATTATCTTGTATTCTTTTCAGACTTCAGAACATTATTGAATTTGAACAATATGCAATAATTAGCATCAATTATCACTATAATGTGAGTCATAAATTAAAATATAACAAAAAAAGCCTGTGTAATCCAAAAATTATTTTCCTTTTTAATGAATCAAATAACTAGGATATTAAAACCTTATATTCAAAGAAATCCAAACTTTGGATGCAGTCAAGGCCCACATGTACAGTTATAATCTACAAATAGTTTGTAGAATTAAAGAATGGAATTAAACTCTGTATCAAACTTATTTTCAAATATAAAATTATTGTTTATATTTATGTATAATTCCACAATTTAATTTGCATTTTTCTACAGAGAGATTATTTCTGATTTTCAATATAAAAAACTATCATAGTATATTTCATGAAAATATAAATTGGTTATGTTGAGCAGAAAAAATGGATGTTTGAAAGAGAGTTCAATCTTTGATAGATAAAAATCAATATGGTGCAAGGCCAGCCTATCTGTGGGACTGCCTTTCCCTAAGAACATCTACTTGCCCTGCCAGGTTAGATATATCAATTCATGATAAAATATACACACACATGATAAACTGTAGGTATAACTTTTTATGTAACTAATAGACAACAGTATATTTGTATAACCTAGTACCTGCAGCATTGGAGCAGAAAAAAATAGATAAAACCAATAGTTGTTTTCCTAAGGAGAAATGGAATGGTGTAATAGGAGATCATAAAGTAAACAATGTTGTTTATAGAACATATCAGTAATATCAGGAAGGTTACAGCAAGTGTGAAATATAATAGGGAGGCAATCTCCATAGCTTTTCAGAGCATTCTGGAAGAATGGCAATTATATTATTCCTTTTATCTTTATAAAATATACTGTATATAATCTAAAAAATGGCTACACTCAGGGGTCTCTCTCCTGCTGCCAGCTGGTGGGGAGACCAGTGATCATTGTATAAATATTCCAATAAAGTATGCTTTATTGTATCTCCAAATAGTGTCCACTTTGCGGGATCCAATCTAGTCAGTCACTGGGACCAAAAGTTTATTTTCCCAAGCTTTCAGGCTCATGCTGGAGCCTATCATCAAGGAACTTCTCTGAAAAATATGTGTACTAGGCTATTCTATGCAATGTATTTATATGGTTCTTCATTGTGTGTAGCTTTTAGTTGTTAATTGAGGTGTTGATTGCTGGCTATTAAGTTGTTACTTGTTGTTTCCTTGTGTCCCTGTGCCCTCCGTTCCTAAGTACCTGATAGGCTGGTGATAAATTAGCACTGCTGTTGACTGACAAGGGGCCCATTTCCCAGGCTTCAATAATTCTTCTGGCTATTTTTGTCTCTGCTTGGTCAACGGTCATAGTAGCTGTGAAATTGAATGCATGTCCTTGTTCATTGCAATGTGATGCTACCAATGAGTTCGGATCTCCTTGTCTAACCACTTGCTCGTGTTCTCGCAATCTAGTGGTTAGCTTCCTCCCCATCTGTCCCACATAGTCACAGGGGCAATACATGCAGGGAATCCAGTAGATTTTGTTTGAAGTTTCTCCCACCTCCAAATGATTTTTGTAGTGCATGATTTGTCCTTGTATGGTAGCCTCTGGGCCCCCACTTGCAGATCTTGGAAGTTGCGTTCTACTGCTTCTGATATGTTTTTAATGTATGGTAGGGTGTGTCATATAGTTGGTCTTGTACCTTTTTTCTTCCTTTCTCTCCCCAGCCTATTGCACAGGCATTTTGTGACGAATGCTTGTGGATACCCATTCTGTTTGAATTGTTCATATAGGTACCTGCTGTCCAGTTGTTTTGCTAACTGGGTACTACAGTGTGCTCTCACCCTGTTGTATAATGTTCTGGTGCAATTCTTTTAATGAGACAATAGATGGTTATTGTTGAAGCTCAGAATGCGTGAACTGTTGGTAGCCTTGTGATATACCGTGGTTTCTATGCTGCCATCTTCCTGTCTGTTGATAAGCATCTAAAACTGGCAATAGATGTACTTATCAACAGACAGGAAGATGGCAGTTTAGAAACCACAGTATATTGCAAGGCTACCAACACTCCACACATTCTGAGCTTCAATAGTAACCATCCATTGTCTCATAAAAAGAGTTGCATCAGAACACTACAAGGCAGGGTGAAAACACTGCTGTTTTAATTAACAATTAAAAGCTACACACAACCAGGAACTATATAAATACAACACATAGAACAGCCCATATTCTGGAGAGAGAGCATTTCCCTGATGATGGACTTCAGCATGAGCCTGAAAGTTTGGAAGAATAATCCTTTGGTCCTGGTGATTGACTCAGATTAGATCCTGCAACATTATCCTGGGACACATATATCACCTTCATTCATGAGTGTCTACTTTAGGTAAGCAGTTTTCTTGCAATAGACCAAATAAAATTAGTTATTTGTCTTTGCCAGTTGTTTAATACCAACCAGTTTCTGCAAGCCATAGCTATTGTTAAAAATGTGGCAATTTTTTTTTAAATGGCTGCCCATATTTGCTCTTGTAGAAGGATGTCTAGAACATTTTGGTCAGGGGCAAGTAAGATTTTTTGCAATTTATAGATCAATGTTAGACTGCAGTAAGATAGAGTTTTAGTAAATGGATAAATTTAAGAGAATAATGTTAAGCACATAACTATAATTCCAAAATAATTTTCATTGGCTCAGGTGCCAAGTAGTTTTGTTTAGAATTTTAGACAAAGTCAAATAAATACATTATGTCTAATTATGAAAAGTCATTTATTATCAATCTTATAATGAGCATTTATAAAAATTCTGAATATAGTTCAAATTGGATGCACAAAGATTTTCAAAATAATTGTTATTTTCTAGCATTTTCCCCCATTTTTATTTCTTACTTTAGTAGAAAACAACAGTGCATATTGACTGGAAGCCTTATACTGTATATTCAAGGAACCCATGAAAGTGTGTGTGGATTTATGAAAGGAGAGGGTTAAATAGAACCTATACAAAATTAAGTGCTATAAAATGGTTTAAAAATTATGAATTTAAATTGAAAAAATAATGATGCATTTGTCTGTGTTTGTAAGACAAGCTGATAAATAACATCATTTCCCTCCCACAAAATAAATCATGACTTTCTCTCTCTTTTTTCTATTTCTTTAACATGAATAAAAGGAAAGCTACTATGTTGAATACATCTGAGTATGAATCTATGACATGGTTTCTTCGCATGATAAAAGACTGGATTGGTTTTGATTGCTTGGAGGACTTTGTGAACTCTGTACTTCAGCCTCTGTTGCTATTACTAGTACTTTTTCTGCTTATATATTATGTATTTTCAGGTATTGTTTTAGTTTGCTATGCATGCACATTTTGTTTATATATTTGGAAGAAAAAATATAATATAAAAGGAGACGCTTACAATGAGTTATGGAACAAACCAAGGCAAAGCATAGTAAATTTGCTGAATTTATATGGAAAGATATGGCATGGTAAGTAGTTATTTAAATAGTCACAAGATAATCAAGAGAGCAGACAATTTATTCCAGGCAGAGTCTCGACTTGTATGTGGCACACAGTTTGTCCAATATTTCTATGAAACAGTGTGCTGTGTGAAACTTGTATTATCTATCTGCTCTTTGCATCAAAATTGTGCCTCTTATAAATATAATTATAAATGGTAATATAATATAAGTACACTGTAGTCATGAGTCCCAGTTTAGTGTAGTGGATAGGGTACCAGGCTAGAAACCGGGGAGTCTGTGAGTTCTAGACCTGTCTTAGGCACAAAGCCAGCTGGATGATTTGGGGCAGTCACCCTCTCTAAGTCCTAGGAAGGAGGCAATGCCATCAGAATTACAGGGATTTGCCCAGGCATTCACCAGGAGACAACATTGACTTGAAGGAGCAAAAATACCTGGAGATGTTACAGTGAATGTCCTGCTTGTGTAAGATAACAACTCAACCTGTATGAAAGGTTAAAATTCCAGCTTCCTTTACATTGCACCAGAACCTGTGCTCTGCTATTTTTCACAGACAAATTTGCCAAATTATTTGGGAGAAACTGTGGCAAAACAGTATTGTGTGTGGGTAGGGAAGCAGGGCAAAACTATACTTTACGATACTGTTCATTGATCTTTTTATCAAATTTATACTCACTACAGTCAAGTATACTGTTGTCAAGTTGCATTAGCTGACAACATTAAACAAAACAGTTGTTACTAATACATTCTGGGTATACATGCCAACTAATAAAACCACAAGAATTATAACAATCTACATGTAATCATTCAAGTAAGGGTGTCCTATCATTCACCATATACTTCTAAAACACTCCCTAACTCTAAGAATGGAAACAACATGGCAAACCAGTTTTCCAAAGAGATGCTATTCCTTAAGATAGGTACTACCATTGAAAAGCAAGGCCTTTGCACCTCAGAGTCTTAATCTCCACTTCATGGGAGTATAGGAACTTCTCCCACAGGCATACAAATTGTGGAGTTTAATGTAGTTGGAGAAGACTTTCTTGCAAAATCTTTACTGCCAAGCCATATAGCACTTTTTATGGAACAAGCTGCATTTTGATTTTGCATCCAGTAGCTAGAGGCAAGCAAGTACAGAGCCTAAAGTGTAATGTGTTCATAGTATGAGTACTAAGCGGCAACCAGGCTTCTGTCTTCTTGACAACTGAAGCATCTGAGTGGTTTTCATAAAGACTGCATTCCAGAGTACTCACAGTACTCTGAAGGTACTGTGAGAATAGTGAGATCTTCCTGCTCCAGGTAGGATTATTATAGCTGCTGTATCAAAGGTCCAGTTAATTGTGACTTTACCCATGAACAGTAGCCATGAGTCCAGAAGGTCATGTACCCTTGATTTTCAGGACTACAGCCAACACTCCATTAAAAGACAGCAACAAAGCAGTCAGAGAACTTCAAGAAATTTAAAACAGTAACTCCATCTTGCTGG